>BLKR01003000.1:0-166332 GCA_011170035.1 Teleogryllus occipitalis | reverse complement strand
TCGGAAATATTCCAATTTCGACGCGACAGGCAACGCACGGACCTTGCAGAAGAACGACGACCTTGAGGCGCGAGCGTCGCGCGATAGCCAGCTACACAGCGCGGGACCAGCTTGAGGAATTCGCCGGTCGTGAGTCACATAAAAACAGAGAGAACATTCATTAAATTTCAGTCTGGAAAACTTCTAAGATAGAATTATAATTGTACTAGCTAAAACGTTGCAATGTGAGCTTCCCTCAATAACAGACGTTGATCGGGCAAGTTTCATAGAACATTGGTCTTGCTAGCCAGTAAATTCATTTCTTTTCGACAGTCGTAAGAGGAATCAGATTAGAGTAATCCTTATGTTTATGATAAAAGTTGTTTTTGTACATAATCATTTATCTAGATTCATATGTAATTGATTTAATACTGTTTCAAACCATTTAAGAGAAATTGCCTGTGTGAAATTTTGAACAGGAGTGGAAGCCGTTCAAGTATTTCTTTTAAAGTGTTACTCCATAGACAGTTAACAGACGTTATAAAACAAAATTTCATACTGAAAGGCTACGTAGAAGCCGAATGTCAAGTGTGAATATTAAGTGTAACGTAATTAGTGATTTAAAAGGTATTAGAGAATTTTGAGTATTGTTTGTATGTATTTTTTTTGCAGGATGAGTATTTGAACTGTGATTTGTGTGTCTCATGTGTGATATTTTTGTGAAGTGTGCATATGTATTTATTGCTTATTTCTTGTAAACGGGGATCAAAGTTATTGTCGCTTTAGTGAAAACTGCAGTTTAGGTAGGGAACTAGCTACCATAGTTTAACATAAAAGTGAGAACATAGGATATGTGAACTCCATTGTACAGATAATTCCATACGGTAGAATACATGTTATCTGTTATTTAAAACTATAAAATTGTGTTTGCTTGTTATATAATCATTAGTTTAGCAAAGACGAACCCACTACCGATAGGGAAGTTTATCCATTAATTGAGATATTCCCAGGTTTGCGTGACGGAGTAACCACACGTCACGAAATAAGTAAATGAAAGATTAACTTGAGTAATTGCGGTTACAATATGATCTACCTATCACTGAGAATACTGTAACGGCTACATTCGCCGATGACACTTCCATAATGGCAACTGACAACGAACCAGAAGAAGCATCATTACTACTGCAAGCTCATCTGGACAAACTACAACTATGGTTCAATACTTGGCGAATAAAAGTAAATGAAATGAAATCGAAACAAATCACTTTCACTATGAATAAGAGAACTTGTCCTCCTGTACAACTAAATCATGATCTACCGCAAGAAACCACTGTCAAATACCTAGGCGTACACCTAGACAGAAAACTCACATGGAAAGCACATATTCTAAACAAACGCAAGAAACTACAAATAAAATACAAACAACTATACTGGTTGCTAGGAAGAAAATCTGTGCTGGCTACAGACAATGAATTTTTAATATACAAGTTATTCTTGAAACCAATTTCGACATACTGCATACAGCTCTGGGGCTCTACCTGCAGGTCAAATATTCAAACCATACAGAGATTCCAATCCAAGATTCTGAGAGACATTGCTAGTGCTCCCTGGTACGTCCGAAACGATGTGCTACATAATGATTTTAACATGCCAACAGTACAACAAGAAATTAGAAATTTTAGCCATAAATATGTCAGCAAACTAGAAAACCATAAAAATGTACTAGCCTTAAACTTACTGGACAATAGTTTAGAAGTCAAAAGACTGAAAAAGTTCAAACCATTGGATTTGCCAAATAGATTTTAAAATGACAATAGTGATAATACTGTAATGTGTAATATGTAAGTGATAATACTGTAATGTGTAATATGATAAAGGAAGATCACCAGTGGGTGACCTTTCCATGCAAGTTATATTTTCTAACATCATATTTACTTATTGTTCTTGTTTTGAACAGAATGTAAATTTACAGATTTAAATTTAAAAAAATTGAGCAGGCTGGCGCGATGTCCCGCGCAGAAGATAGGCCGGCCTTACTACTGCATCAGTAATTAGAACTCTTGCCGACAGGCGTTCTCTTCACCACAAACTTACGTAGAACTTTCGAGAATGCCCGCTAGAGGTCATTGAGCAACTTCAAACATTGCGAGTAAGACGAATTTAGTTCCAATTTCAGTATTTGAATTCCTCTGTCCCTCATTTATTAAGTACAATATTGAGAATGTTTACTTTTATCTCCCACATTATTTAACTTAGTAATCACTTTGAATAAAAACCCATTCCGCGCTCGACCTCCGAGGTTTCAGACCTCGCCGAGCTCAGCCACTTATCAGCAGCGATAAGCACGCCTGGGCTTAAAGTACAGCGCTGTGTCTGCGCGTCTATACTAAGTTCGAACTTCTATTTGTGATACCAGTGAGAGTTTTTTTTCGGAGTGCATATTCACCTGATTCAGTGATTGGAAACATTGCGAGGTCGTGTTACCTTGTCCACGTTACGCAGCCAGTGCTGTGATCTGTGTTAACCAGATTATCAGTGATGGACATGCAGCATGCATCGCTCGCTGAGGCGATCTCAGGGGCGCTAAACACCATCAACGGGGATCCTCAACAGTGGCTCCCCGGTTCCCCCGATCATCACATCTTACAACAACAGCCACCTACAGCCCACCAACAAATGCCGCAATTTAACCACCAGCTATGGCAAGGACTACCTCAACAAGTCTTCGTCCCTGGTGCAAGTAAGTCCGCTCCGCAATCGCACTTCCAAGCTGCGCAGCAAAACTTTCAACACAGTTACGAATAATTTCAACAAAAGCGCAAACAAAAATTTCAACACTCGTATAGCACTAGTGACGTTACTTTTCTTAAAAGGAAGCGTGTGGAACAAGGGAGCCCCGATCAGTACTCAGCCAAATAGATTTGCTGGATTAGCCAACCTCAATGATGCATGAGATAGCCAGGATCTGTCCCAACCACCACCCCAGTCAGAACCTAAACCGCCACCTATTTTTGTCCACAAAATAGATACAGCAAATTTCAAAAAGCTCTTAGATGAACTAAGCAAAATCTGTGTTAAAAGCTTCAACCTCCAATCGAAGACAAGTCATAAAAGTAAATACTCTCGGAAGCTCAGATTTTAGGAATATAATAAACTTTTTAAAAGAGCAAGAACTTGAGTTTGATACGTGTAGTGACCCACAAAATAGACCCAAAAGTGCTATAATTAGGGGGGGGTGCTTCACAGATGAAGTCAAGAATGTCCTTGAGGAGAAAGATATTACACCGTGTAAGGTTACACGCTTTTACAAAGCTAATAGATCCCCAATGCCGCTTTGTGCCGTAGAAGTAGGCAACAATGAGGAATTCCAAAAACTGTTCAAAATAGATGCTCTAATACACTGTGTTATACAAGTAGAACTGAGGAAGAAAAATCAATCAATAGTGCAATGCAAAATCTGACAGGACGTTGAACACACCAGAAATTATTGTAACAAAACTCCTAGATGTGTTAAGTGCAGCAAAGACCACCTCTCTAGCAGGTGCCCCCCCCAACGCTGAGCTTATTTGTGCGAACTGCAAAAGAAAGCATACAGCCGCTGATAGAAATTGTACTTGTTTTTCAGCAAAAGCAACTAGCCTTCGCCAAGTGTCGCCAACCCATGCCTACACGTGACTTCCCTGCCCAGTCACCCCATCCAACTAACCCCCACATTCATAATACACGTTCCTACCTCCACCCTCACTCCAACACTACCTCATCAACTATCCCCTCCCCTCAACCTCAAACATTTCCCCCTCTCCCAACCCCACCAGTCCTGGAGCTATCCCCAGCCCAAAGCCCAAAATCAATTTATAGTCAACATTATAAACCAGATCCAGATCAGATCTCCTCCCTAATCCCCATAATACAAAATATAATTATGTCCATCCTCACCAATGGATCCTCGTGCAACGACACAGTGGCATGTAGTTTCTATTGTATCAGAGTGACCAAATCATATCGGCTACATTCTCAGTGCAGTACCTTCACTGCTGAAATGTATGCAATTCTGGAAGCCCAAAAATACATCGAGGCAGCGACCTTGCGCCGAGCAGTTCTCAGTTCTGATTCTCTCAGCTCACTACAAGCTATCTCCTGTTCTTCCTCAGACTATCTGACGGAATCATTTCAAAACCTCATTCATCGCCTTGTGCTTCGCCACTATGATCTGGTACTGAGTTGGATCCCAGGCCATGTTGGAATCATGGGGAACGAACTGGCTGACCGAGCGGCGAAATCGGCGACGGAGAATACTCATGTTGACATTCCTTTTGTACCATCGTCCGATGTTAAAGCTTTCTTAAAACGATCCATCTTTAGAGCGTGGCACAATACCACCTATAAACTAAGTACAATAAAAAATTATGTTAATTCCTGGCGTTCCTCATCCCGACCTTCCAGGCGTGAGGAGGTTATTTTAACCCGTCTTCGTATCGGAAACTGTCACTTCTCTCAGTTTTCTCTTTCGAGGTGAATCTCCTCCTACCTATGATTCATGAAGGGCGGTTCTTTCTGTGGAACACGTCCTCCTGCATTGTTTGGAATTTGTTGGCAGTCGACGAAGACATGGTCTGGGCAACTCTCTACGAGAGGTGCTCGGAGATGACGAGCCCGCGCTCTCAAAACTTTTTTGTTTCTTGAGAGGATGCGGAATATATAATTTTATCTGACATATAAGGGTAATAAAGTTTTTGTTTTCCTGGCCTCAGCTTTACGTTTTTGAACTTTGTTTTTATCTACTTATATCTTTTATGCGTAATTGTAGCTCTCCTTTTTAAGGTATGTTAGTGCTTTTAAATTAGCTGGTAAACTACATCAGCAACACTTTTACTATAGCTTCAATTTATTTATTTTTGAAACACTTTGACCGTAGGTGATTGGAACTCCAAACACCAATTGTGGGGCTGCCGCTCAACCACTCCAAGTGGAAGCAACTTCTTAATTTCTGCAATGCAAACATTAATATTGCCGCCCCTACTGAACCCACGCATTTCCCATTCAAACCCCGACATTCTGGACATAATACTTACCAAACGTATTCACAACCGAATTTTCCAACAACCCATTCCCGAATCCAACTCCGATCACACACCAGTCCCCATTTCCTTCAAAGATTCGCCGGTACTCACTCCTAAACCAACGAGATTATTCCATGACTCCATCACCTGAAGGATTTGAAAGTAAGCTAATCACCACTGCCGTTTTCCTCGACTACTTCCAAGCCTCCGAAAGAGTTTGGCACGAAGGCCTGCTATATAAACTACACCTCTATGGAACCTCTGACTACCAACATCATGAAAGACTTCCTCCACAACCGATCCTTTGCCGTCAAAGTACACAACTCACTATCCCAACCATTTAAGATCCTTGCAGGAGTCCCTCAAGGTTCTTCATTATCGCCAACGCTGTTTAACATATTCACCCACGATATCCCCAGCCTCCCCTCCACCGAAACGGCCCTACAAGCAGATGATACAGTTTTATTCACATCCAATCATTCTCACCAAGATGCCTGTTCTTCCCTGCAAGAAGCTCTAAACGAATTCTCCACTTGGTCATCTAACTGGCAACTTAACTTAAACCCTGCTAAATGCATTGCCAAAACCTTCACCCTAAAACGCATTCCGCCTGCTTCTCCCCTATACATATCATCTACTCCCCTCAAATGGGCAGAGCACATCACTCTATCCCCTACCTTGGAGTCCTTCTAGACACCCGTCTAACCTGGAAAGCCCATATACGCTCACGCCTAAATCTAGCCTATTTCTCCCTTCGTCAACTATATCATCTTATTAATAGAAAGTCATCCCTTAACCCAAAAACCACCATACACTTATGTAAATCGCTAGTCCGCCCTCCAATCACGTGCGCTGCACCAATCTGGGGAGGTGCCGCCCCCTCAACAATAAAGCACATCCAAACCCTACAAAAGAAAAGTCCTCCGCACTGCCTTAAATGCCGCATGGTACATATCTAATGCTCAAATTCACAATGATTTAAAATTCCCTACAGTCACCCAGCACATCGTCAGCCTTTCCGAAAGATTCTACAAGCCCCATAACTTCCCTTTCCAACCGACTTTCTCACTAGAAAAAACACTCATCCTCATCTAAACCGCATCCCGTGCAGATTCCCCAAAGATAAATTCCGTCCTCCATAACTCCTAATATTTCTCCACGTCATCAACCCCTATCTCACCCATTTCACAAACCACCGCAATAACTCCCAAGCACCCCAACCTGCTTTCCCATTGAGGAGTCCAGTGGGGTCATCCTTATTTTGTCGGTGTATTAATATATACATTGTATAACGAAACAATTCTGTAAAGTGGCTATGTACGCTGTATCAGAAAATTGTTGAATAAAGAAACTTTGAATAAAGCACGAGCATTTAGAAAATGTTGATTTTAAGCATTTGTAGGTTAGCATCGCGGCGAGTGTGTGAATCCCCTTGTAGAATTCTGCTGTGGATAAATCAAACAGGATCATTTCGTAAGCTGCTTGAATAGCGTGTTCGTGTTACAAGTGAAGTGTCGTTCGAACAATCACAGTATATTACGATGTACAATGTGGTCGTTTTGTTTTATTGTTTGATTTTATAATTGACATTTATGGAATAGTGTAGGTTTATGTGATTAGAACCACATGACAAAATGGGAGATACAATGTGTTTAGATGAATAATTTGATTCAGTAAACGTTTTTTTGAGTAATTCAGTTGAGGTGTTGTCTTTTGAACAAGAAGTGCAATTGAAAGAAATTATAGCCAGACCAAAATGAAATATTTCACAAACGGATGGGAAATATACAAGGACTTTTTAAGAAAAAATGGTACTCCAAATACAAAGGGTTGTCAGGAAATAAAATGTGTCAATACACGCGAATGAAACTTCTGACGTTTCTGTGAAGTCACAACTTGGTATTATTGTTCGGTATGTTTATTGCAAAAACATTGAACGTTTTATGGGTTTCTATGATGTCTCGAGCGATAAAAGTACCGACGGAATATCTAAGAAAGTCATTGCCGTCATAGACGAGTACAATATGGGAGAAAAGTTAATTTGCCAAACATATGATGGAGCATCTGTTATGGCGGGTCGTCACGGAGGGGTGCAAGCCATCGTTCATCGAAAATACCCGAATGCGATTTTCGTTGACTGTTATGCACATCACCTGAACCCGGTTCTTTTACATAGAGCGAAAACCATTAAGGAAGTAAAATTTTTCATCTGCAACCTTACGGCATTTCATTCATTCAGTAGATTTACTCGTTGCTCAGAAGTGTCTCAAGGCGACATTGCTGCGAAAGGATTCCTACAGAGCGGGCCTTATCGGGCCCGGGCGCCGGAGCGGCCCAGCAGCCGGAGGCCAGCGCGGTGTGTCATCCCCTATAGAAGGGCGCAGTGACGCACAGGGCGCCGTGACACACAGGGCATACTGACCAACACGCTGATCGCCTCCCCGGCGTGAACTCTCTACTGTAAGGGATGACCAAACTCACGCCGGGAATGGCAGCAACCCCAAGTGTAAACCGCGAGTCTCCTCCACACTAAGGATGAATCAGGCCACCCCTTGCTCGAGAGCGGGTATATAATCAGCGCCTTCGGGGCTAATGAGGCAGTTGTGCACAGCAGTTGTTGGGAGCAGTCGTCGAGTGAGCTCCTCGCCAGCAGCGCGTAGAGTCGGGGAGACCAGTGGGACGGGTGGACTGCCGGTGGCCAAGGCACTACGTAGGACTCCCGACCGCGGCTTCCGGGCCAGTTGGACGGGCGGGACGCTAGTCCCACTGCGGACGGACCCACTGCGTAGGACTCCTGAACGCGGCCTTCTCGGTCATTGGGGCCGCTGGCTGCGCCTGCAAGCTTCGCAGACGGAACAAGGTGCTTTAGTGGGACGGAGACGCCGGAGCCGACGGACTCGGGGGCACATGTGACACGAGCAGGAGCAAGGACCAACATGCAAGCTTGGCCATAAATATATCTGTTAGATCAGAGCTACGCGTTCTATTTGATCCCTTTATGTCCCATCACGACAGAAGTACGTCAACATTGATTTCAATTACCTCATCCAGTGCAAACACGATGGAACTATAATGCTCGTGCTATGTTTACGATCAAACATCATTACCAAGAACTAAGAAATGCTGAAAGCTAAATCACTGAGTTTACTGATCGGGATCCTCAATCTACGAAGTGTGCAATAGACCTCATGAGAGCTTTAGATTCTTTAATTTTTACATTTTTCTGGTACTAATTTAATATAATTTTTAACTATAGCGAACACCTGTTCAGCATTTTCCAAGTAAAGTGTACAAGTGATGTTAACTTATGCATCAATGAAATTAGGGCCACTAAGACCGATATTTCAGCGTCACGTTCTGAAAATATTTTTGGTGAATGCCTTCAAGAGAGTATGGAATTAAACAAAAATCATGTAAAAGATATCAATCCCGAACAATGTTGAGAATAATTCACGTTGTGCTTTCAAAATACTTGATTCCATCAAAGTACAGTTAGATGAACGATTCTCCAAATTTGATGAACTTTCATTTGTTGAACTCTTAAACGGCAGGAAATTTGCTCAGTTCAAAAAGACATTTTCTAACTTTGAATTTCAAAAACTTAAGAATGCATCCTTCAGTTTTCAACTTTATAGTACTACACAACGAACTTAACAAAATATACAGTTCAGAAGACAAAGCCAAACCTTGCACTGAATTATTAACTTTCATTGTTGATAACGATCTCCAATCTGTGTATGAACAGACGGAAAAGTTGTTGCAACTGATTCAATTGCACTGATTCATCAGTCCAATGTTATCAACTACTACAGAACGATCAATGAGCACTCTGAAAATAATTAAAACACATTTACGAAATTCTATGTCAAATAACAGATTCTCCAACTTGGCTACTATTTCAATAGAAAAGAAACTTTCTCGTAAGTATTCGCACGATGTACTATTTTTACAGAAAGAGTGAGACATTTTTTCTGAAATGAAAACGAGTCGTTTAGAACTGGTTTATAAAAAATCTTGAAAACAATTTAGGTGGCCAAAAACCCCCAATATCGTGAAATCAGCATCAATACATCAATTTTAGTAAGCAGTTTCATTTATATTTTTTTCAGTACTATACTAGGCTTATTCTTGATTTCAGTATTTTTGCATGATTGAATTAATCTATATATTTAAAAAAATAAGGTATTTTGCCATGGCTTCGTTTAGAGCTTCTACTGAACCGATTGTAGTATTTTTTCCTTTAAATGAAAGAATGTGATCCCTAGATGTGTTATCAGATATTGTTTGTGTTGATTCACCAACATTTAGTGTGTAAATTAATTAATTAAATATTTCTTTAATAGTACGCTTATCAATAGTCAATTGTTTTCTTCCAAAGGATGGCTGTTTCAAAATCGATATATATGAGTCGATAGATGCTTCATGGTGGCGCTGTTTGATGTTTTGTTTTAATTGTTGAGATTTGTTTACAATTGATCAAGGTTTTGTTTCAGTGTAATTATTGCATTGTGGCGTTGACAGTTTGCATGTATTTGCTTTTGTGGTGAATTTTGTAGAGAACATTCGGACAGTGTGTTTTGCTCGGTTGTACTGAAGTAGTGAAGTTGTTCACAGGTTATGTCGAATTCCGAATCGTTGCTCACGCGTCCCAAAAGACGCAAACGTACATTAACTGGACGAAGGGAAAGAGAAAGTCAGCGTAAGTGTCGTGATAGTGAGGTCATTTCGTTTTCTTCTGGGTCGTTGCCTATGAAATGTCAGTTTTGTTCTGCTTTGCACTTCGCATGTGAGAGAAATTCTGCAAACGATTTACTCTGTGTTGCTTAAATAGGAAAATAAGTCTACCTTCAGGCGATATGCCAGAAGAAATAAAAATTGTATATAGGACATGATGACACATCAAAAAACTTTAGAAATAATATCCGTCAGTATAATAGTGCTCTTTCTTTTGTGCAATTTGGCACCGATATTGCATTGCCACCTGCCCATGGGCCATACGTGTTCAAAATTTTGGGAACTCACATCACAGAACATCTTCGTTATACCCTGAAGATCCAAACAATGCAACGTATTGTGAACATTAGTCTGGTCACAGTATTTTACATTTATCTCAGATCTCACCGTCAAATTTTGACGGGTTTTCACTAGTAATAATAATAATAATAATAGTAATAATAATTTTTGTAGTCTTCTGACCTCTAGCTTACTAATATTCGATATTTCACAAATTAAGTATGTGTGTTTAAAATATGTTCCTGACTCAGCTTATCCACAAATTAACCTCACACTTCGCCACTGATAAAGACGATGTTCCTCATCAATGGGATGATAATCCTCATCAATGACGATGACGATAATCCTCATCAATGGGACAGCCACACATACCACGAAGCTCGAGGTTTCGGTAATGTACTTCAGGAATTTGAATTTCAAATTTTCCTTGAAATCTTCAATGAAGTTTTTAGCGCTACTGACGTAGTTGTATGACCAGATTAAGTGAAACTAAGTCATTTCTTATGCAGAAAAGAAATGAATTCGACTTCGCATCGGCGAGATGTGTTGAAACGTTCGAAGCACCTAACAAAAAACGCCATTGTAACGAACAAATTGACATCAAGACAGTACAAAGTACTATATTGTGAAATATATTACTGTGACCATCCATGTTCCCACCAATCAGGCAAACGACCTTTTTGTTGTTTTGAGCAGTGGTATCTTGAGTGGTGCTGTCACTTTAATGTCATTGAGAAAATTTGGACGCAAATAAAAGGTTACGTGGTAGAGAAGAACGCAAAATTTACGTTATCTGAGATGGAAAAGCTCATAAATGAGGCTGTGGAGAGGACAACAGCAGAACAATGGCGCAATGAGGTAGGTCATATTAAAAGTGTGGAACAAAATTTTGAAGAAATTATTTCTCTTCAATATTCGAATTCCAGCCCTTTCGAACAATCATCAGAGGGAAATGACTCTGAAATAAGTGGAGTGTTTCCTTTGTAATGGTAATTTGTTTGACAGTTAAAACTGTGTAAATATTGTAAATCTAGTGCAAATTCTTGTTTATAATGATAGAGAACATCTCGGGGTAAATTAATGTGCTTCGCAAAGCGGAGAGCAGCATTTGACGTAGGACGAATACCGCAGTTGTGACACCGCCTCCAGTCACCCACCCACTGTAAGTACTGCTTGTCTTCTGTCACCGCGCTCGGGCGATCCTGCCCCCCCCCCCGCCACTGTAGCACGTGCTCCGCCGATATCGGCGTGGCAACGCCAATCCTCACCACAGCCCGCCACAGAACCGCAAGTCGGTTCTTATTTTAATCGGACCACAGGTACGATCAACTGTCAGGAGGATAAAACATTACTGATATTTCGAGGAATCACACAAGAATTGCAGACGTAAGATTGGATCGTATTCGCCCTTGGTCTATTATGGGATAAATTCTACCAGGATTACCACGAGAGTTGATACCTAAAATAGTACAATAATTGAATTCAGATCAAAAACAAGAAACACAAGTTGCAAGAAAGAGAACTAACAAGATATAAAATTTGTCTGAGGTATTTAAACAGCAAAGCAGCCAGAGAATGTGAAAAATGCAAGACAACAGTAAAATGCACATCACGTCCATTGTTTGTAAAGATAGTGAAAAACATGACTGAACTGTATATATACATTTTCAAATCAACATTCAAAGGTTAAAGTGTATACCCTTATTTTCCATTTTATGAAAGAAAAAAATATGCTTAACGCTCTGATGGATTTTAGAAATTTACATTAATAATTTTAAATAATAAAGTACTCAATAAATAAGGTTAAGAACGCATGTCACATAAATACCGAATTATGTTAGAAGTCATTTAGGCAACGAAATTTTCCCTGGGGTCCATTTTCTCCCAGGCGACTAGTTACGTTCGTTTGCAAGACACTATCTTTCCCGGCTTAATATTTACATTGTGTGAAAATTCATATCATCTTTAACTGTTTTACGTTTTTTATGCTTTGGACTTCAAAAGTGCTTCCCCAACTAAAATTGTCACCGCATGCCACTGCTAAGAACTCATTGAACCCATAGAATAAAAGCATGTTGAAAAAGTTGACATCATTCCAGTAATTCTCTCAAGCACAAGTGTCATCCCTGGAAATCTGATGTAAGGCCTCAAACATCAGGGTATGAAAGTGGATATATACAAACAAATGCAGAAAGCAGTGGCGACAGCAACGACAAGAATAGTCACTTTAATGTCTAAGCATCGTGGTAGGAACTGATCAGAGGTGCTTCGACGCAGATCACAGAAATGACAACCTCTCAAATCACTCAAGATATCCTACAGAAAGTTTTACAGAGACTGTTTAATTGGATATGCCCGGGGTTAGATGGTCTACATAGCTATTGGTACAAAAAAATTCACCAGTTTCCATGGGAAGATCCTACATTTCATCAACAGCTATCTGAATTATCCCAAAGACATGGCGCATTATATATGCGAAGGTGACACATTTATGAAGTCTATAACTAGTGATACTGTAGATCCTGCAAAGTACCGGCCAATCACATGCCTTTAACTCTTTTTATAAAATCATCACAAATTGTCAATCGATGATTTTCGGTCATTACTGTACAACGGAATCTATCCTGGCTGAAACGAAAAAAAGAGCTAAGGTTCCCTCGGATGTAAAGAACAACTTATCATTGACAGCGTCATCATGTCTCAAGCATGTAAGAAGAGACGCAACTTGTTCACTTGTTTTATTGACTGTAAAAAATCCTATGACATGGTTCCGCGTGATTGGCTGCTCTACATACTCTGCCACTGTACCGTATTAATCCAACGATAGTTAATTTCATCAAAATCACCATGCGCAAATGGAAAACCACTATCTGTATCACAGAAAAAAAAATGAAACGGCGGTCACCAATAAAATAAACATGAGGCGTAGCATTTTCCAAGGTGTCAGTCTGAGCCCGTACTGGTTTTGTCTGACCATGAACCCACTCTCAACACTCCTCGAAGACCAACAAACAGGATTCGATCTGAAAGGCACTGAGAAGATCCATATAACGCACTTAGCCTATATGGATGACATCAAACTCTACTTAGGTACAACGCGTGGCCTAGACATGGAAATAAAAACCACAGGAGAATTTTCCAGAGACATTGATATGCAGTTTGGAATTGATAAATGCAAAATTCAAGAAATACGGAAGGGTAAACTCGCCAATGAAGCAAGATATGAGACTAAAAGTGGTGAGGTAACATCCGCTCTGGAAGCCAATGAGTTATACAAATATCTTGGTATACATCTGGGATGTATGGTGGCACATCATAAGCTGATAGGAACACTTTATATTAAGCTCACGAACCGCATCAAGGCAGTTTTAAGAACTCCCCTCAATTCTAGAAACCTTACAATTGCCAACATCACATCCACTCTTCCCATGATCACATTTTCGATGGGTATTCTCAAATGGTACTGAATAGATCGAGAGGAAATGGAAAGACAGATGCGAGTCCAAATGACGTGTTGGTTGTCATGTCACCACCCAAGACGCGCTATTCACAGGATGACACTGCCGCAACGAACGGGAGGGCGTGGTATTACAAAGTTGACAAACCACGCTAAGCAGATAATAGCCATGAGAAAGTATTTTGCAAGGAAAGCGAATACTTCTCAACTCTACAACGTGGTCTTTAGGCCAGATGACAACTATACGCCTCTAAATCTAAAACAACAAATATATCAATTTAACAGTCATCTTTTCAACAAGAAATGGATCCCTGGAAACAGCCCTCCGCGGTGCATATCCTGCTGCAGTTGCCAATCCAAATGTCGATGGAGAAATGTCGTACAAATGGCTCAGCATAGGATATTTATACCGAGATTGAAGGCTTTATGATGGCAATCCAAGACCAGGTTTCCCCAAGGACGAACTAACTTAAATACATAATTAAAGACCCAGAAATAAATAATGACGAGGGCCGAATGTGTGGTCGAGATCATGAAACCATCCAGCGTATCATCTTGGGCGGATAATCCATGCGAATTTCGCGAAGCAATACAGACTCCGGCGGGACGCTGAAAAACCGTACTACCAATATCCAGAAATGGTTGCTTCACAGTCGGCTGTCACTAGGTAGAACTAGATAGATGGTTACTAGATAGAAGTTATTTTAATTTTGAATGGCGACGCCATATACAATTGTATTTTTACCAACTCGCTCTGGCGGTGACTCTTTGAACTACTCATTTTCATTGTTTGCTATCTGAGCTGTCAGAGCTGGTTGATTTCGGTTGACTTTGTCTCCAGGAGCGTACGGTGTGTGTGGCTATACGTGCTTAATGTGTTACCGTTAACGGGCTTTAGCTACTAGTTACTTTCAGTTTAGGAGATAAATTAGTAATTTACTGCTGAATCGCATTGTCTGAAGCGTGTGTTATGACTACAAATAGATGCTGGGTGCCAATTGCACAAATTCAAAAAAAAATCCATTAAAACGCGGTGATTTGGGTCTCTAAGAAATGTGAAAAAGTGAGTTTCATTTTCGTATCATACGTTTTTATGCATGTATTTTGTCGATTAATGCTGCTGTTATATTATTTTTTAAATTACGTCTGTAAAATAAATAATTTGTATTAGATGCAGAATGGGTAAAATATATTGGGATCCAGATCTCGCCAAATGCACGTGGAAGTATTTAACCATAAGTGAGTCAATATGCAAAGACCATTTTCTGGAACAGCATGTAACTGGGAACATAAATGCTACTGAAAAATTGGGATAATAATTCATCATTTGCGGATATAGAAACTATGGTATGCTCCAGGAAATGTTCCCGATACATTCGTTGATAGTATTCATGGTGTTTGCCTTGAAAGGGCATTCAAATAATTTAGTTCAAAATTGTGGAACTTCTTTGTTATGTTTATGTTCATTTTCAGATCCCTTGTTTGAAACCATGGAGCTTCACACCTACTTCAATAGCTGTAACTGGTAAGATTCTTCTAAACAGAATTCATCTGTCCAAAGTGCAGCACAGTTTAACTCTTCTTTTCTTTTACATTTGTAGTTCATCTGTCCGTCTTGGCAATAGAGCTTCAAACAGGACAGCTTTTTTCAAGATTGCAATTGAGCATACAATTTTGTTTTTGCGATACTAATTTTCATTACACAACAGTAGATACTTTAAAGAGAGCCTCACCAGTATTTTTTTATAATTTCAGATTCTTGTGCACATGCAGCAGTTCATACTGAAAATGGTGAGTTTCCATGTGTGTGAAACGCAAATACAAGTATGCTACTGAAACCATAGTGTATTGGAAATAATTTATTCTTGATTGTTACAGGTTCTTCTTCCTTTCAAAATGCTGCTACCTCAAGTGCGGCAGATACAGCGGCAAGCCTTGTTCATGCCCTTATTTTATTATTACGGGATATTCATCAGATTGGCATTGTAGGCAGACTGGCATGAAAAAAAATGTGAAAGATTATTGCTGATATTCTTAATTTTTTGCAGTTAAAAAGACATGTACATGATTCATAAGAGTGAAAATAATGTTGATCTATAATTTTTAATTTTAAAAGCACAGCCCAATAATGTAACATGAAATAATTTTATTTTTAAAATTATTTTCTTTGAGGAGTCAGAGCTCAAGTGAGAAAACTTAAAAGAATAATTTTTAAGTGCAGTGAATGACTTTCTTAATTCTCCACAAAGTTTTTGCAGACATCTCCGCTGATCTGACATTTCGTAAGAGTATAAGTAATGGAGGATTAAGATCAGTGTGTACTCTGTCAATGGATTCAGATCCATTGCATAAACTATTTTTCCCACATATCTTTTTGGAAAGTACCAATTCAATTACACTTGATTTGAATTTTAAATTAATTCTGTAAAAGATGGTCAATTTCACAAATTTGGACTGCCTGTTTTGCTCTGTTGGCACTTTATTTCGAAATTATGAATATAAAAGTTTTGATTCCGTTTCAGAGCCTATTTTTATCCAGTTTTTGAGTTTCTTTACCGCTTAGCATCTGTTCTCTAAGAATTTTTATTAGCATTAATATAAGTTACATTCCACTCTTTGTAAATCATTGTTTTAAAAGTGAAAGTAGTTTCATACTGGAACCCAATTTTGAACAGCCAGGCCCTGAACTGTGTGAGAAAGGCCCCGTACTGTGCATGTGCAAACTGTCAAATGTTTATTAACAAACAAAAACCTTTTTTAAGCAGCAAGAAATAAAAGTGGTTAAAATGTAATAATAGTGGTAAAAATGTAATAATGGTACCTCATGAACGCATGCTTAGACCTCGCGTACTTTCCACAAAAATGGAAACACGCGACGATCATCATGATACCAAAACCCGGGAAATCCAACAAAAATCCAAACAACTTTCGGCCCATCAGTCTTCTCTCCCAAATCGGGAAAATCTTTGAGCGAATCATTCTCCGTGCTAGCCTAAATGCCACAGGCGAAATGCGAGCGACGCAGTTCGGTTTCTCTCACGGCCGCTCCGCACCATTGCAAACTTTCCGCCTCGCAATGGAAATCTCGTCTGCCTTCTACTTCGACCATCCTATCCCCGCTATCTTCTTCAATTTTTCACAAGCTTTCGACAGATTTAACCATTAGCTCCTCCTCGCCAAATGCCGCTCTCTCCTCCCCGAAAAAACCTGCCACCTCATCCACAGCTTTCTTCACAACCGCACTTTTACAATCAAATACCAGAATAAACTCTCTTCCATCCGCAAAATTTCCTCCGGCGTCCCACAAGGAGCCGTCTGGTTTCCTACTCTCTTCAACATTTTCATAAACGATTTTCCCTCAACTCCCGGCGTCAACGAATACCTCTTCGCTGACGACGTGGCATTTACGGCTAAGCACGGTAACACGAACTTCGCACTAAGAAGACTCCAAAAAGCAGCAAACAGCCTTGCAAGCTGGAGCGTAAGCAACGGACTTGCCCTGAACATCCACAAGACTAAGACTATCTTCTTCAACCGACGACGTAAAAGCAACCTGCGCAAGAAACCTTCAAAAATCATACTCCAAGGTACCCCATTCCCCTGGGAAAAAAACTATTAAATATCTAGGCGTCACCTTCGACCAGAAACTTCTCTGGCGAGAACATATCACCAAGGCTGCAAGACAAATGCACGCTAACATAGCCAGACTAGCTCCCATCATTCAAAGCACCCACATCCGTGACAAGACCAAACAAATCGTCTATGAAGCATGCATACGCAGCGCCGGCACGTACGCCTGTGAGACGTGGGCCACAGCCTCGGCGTCAACACAAAAAGCACTTTGCGTAGCAGAAAACCACTTCTTACGCAAAGCCTTCAGACCCCAACGCGACACCGCCCTCATCACAGTACACAAAGCAAAAGGAACGACGCCCATCTTAAAATTCATCCACGACACAGCCAAAACGCAAGTGACCAAAATTCTATCTGACCAATCTCTCGCTCCACTATTCCTAAAATTCAAACAATACATCGACAAAACCTCCAACCCCAACAACAAACGATTCCCATCTGACATACTTAAACTACGACCTCCATAAGCACTAAACGAAAAAACCTTTTATGTTTCACTAAACCTCTATATCCGCTCACCACCAAAATAAACTACTGGAATAAGGATATATTGTTAAACCTTGTAAGGAAAAGTAGATAAAAATAGAATGTTTGTTATTTTTATTCCGCCTTACTAATAAAGGTCTGATTTAAGCCAGGAGTAACATATTTACTTCGGAAGTAACTACTTTCAGTGTAAGCGTGGAGTAAGCTCACATCTTTCCCTCGAGGCAATACGCTCCGCCCTCCGCATTAATACTATTCTTTCTACAAGAAGCAAAGTAGATAAACATGAAGCACAAGAAGCACCCAAGAGAACAAAGAAGAAAGAAGAAAATTAAGAAGAAAAACCTATCTACGACACCAACAGCGGAAGAGCGCCCCTAGACGTAGGCCGCTCCGAAACAAAAACAAACTACAGATAATAATGGTCCAAAAAGGTCTCATTTAATAGATTACAATCAAAGAAACATTACTTTGAACTCTGATAGGGTATTGTAAAAAATATAGTTTTCCACGTCATATTTTTGGTTATGTTCTCATAAATGTTAAATTGTAAATGCACCCTTATTTTTAACATCTGTAGGTCATAAACGCGTGAGCTCTAGTTTTAAATGCAGTATTCAGTTATAATGAACTTTTTTAGCAAAGCTGGACAATGGGAAATTCCACTCATTGGTTTAGAAATGTGACATTATAATGCATGTGACATTACAATACATCTCAATAAACTTGAAACTGGAATAAGGATATATTGTTAAACCTTGTAAGGAAAAGTAGATAAAAATAGAATGTTTGTTATTTTTATTCCGCCTTACTAATAAAGGTCTGATTTAAGCCAGGAGTAACATATTTACTTCGGAAGTAACTACTTTCAGTGTAAGCGTGGAGTAAGCGATGAGTAATTTGCTACTAATAATCGCGGAGTAAGCGATGAGTAACTACGCAAGCGTTACTCCACAAAC
This sequence comes from Teleogryllus occipitalis, assembly GCA_011170035.1. NCBI lineage: Eukaryota > Metazoa > Arthropoda > Insecta > Orthoptera > Gryllidae > Teleogryllus > Teleogryllus occipitalis. The sequence goes on along the minus strand of BLKR01003000.1, from coordinate 147,745 downwards.
AACGTTTGGCAACGTCTAAAAACCCCGTGTCGACTTCTCAAATCGAATGTTTAATCGATAGTTACGTTCGTTCGGCGTCTGTTGTGAATCAGCTGTGAGTGAGCGTGAATAAGTAAGTAGTCAGCATGGATATCAACGAAATTGAAGCTCTAGAGGACGTTGAAAATGTCGACATGTTTGGTGAAGGCCGCCCGACGAAGAGGAAAATATATCGCCTCAGACGGAATTCTTTCGAGGAATACACGGCGGAGGAATTCCGGAGAAAATACAGATTTTCAAAGGAAAGAGCGACGGAGCTCATAGATATATTCGGGGAGAGTTTGTCTTCTGAAAGTGCGCGAGGTGGTAAACTTTCCTCGGATATTGAAATACTTACAGCACTCAGGTGCTGGGGGCGAAATATGGTAACGTATTCGTGGAGTGCTATTGCTGTATACTGCTATGCATAATACATAACCTACATTTTCATGTATAACCTATCACACAGATGCAAGACGACTGTGCGGACTTGCATGGCATTAGCCAACAGTCAGTCCCCAACATATGCAGGAGGGTGGCTCTTAGCATTGCCAGAGCTAGAGCAAATTTTATATACATGCCCCGAACAATTGAAGAGGAAACTCAAGCCGCCCATTTATTCTCTTCTATAAACGGATTCAGAAATGTAATTGGGTCCATAGACTGTACCTACATCCGTATTCCCAACATGAGAACGGATGCGGGGCAACACTTCAATAGGAAAGCCTTTCCATCTTTGAATGAACAGGTACTTACAAATATTGGCTGTAGTAAATGTTTATTTAAAAAAATTGTAAAAATATGAAGTAATTGCAAAACATGAACTCTACATGAAATATATTTTCAGGGCGTTTGAAACGCCAAATTGAAATTTTGTTGATATTGTGGCGAGATGGCATGGAAGTGTCCACGATGCCAGGATTTTTAATGAATCCCGACTGCGGCGGAGATACGAGACTGAGGAGTTTAGAGGAAGGATGCTTGGGGATTCTGGCTATCCCTGCACTCCGTATTTATTTACCGCTGTGCGGAATCCTAGGCGTGCAAATGAGCAGGCATATTACGCCAGCCACAAAAGCACGCGCAACACCATGGAAAGGTGCTTTGGCCGTTGGAAAAGCCGCTTCAGGTGTTTGCTAACAGGTATGGTATGCTGCAGGAAAAGTTCCTGATACATTCGTTGATAGTATTCATGGTGTTTGCCTTGAAAGGGCATTCAAATAATTTAGTTCAAAATTGTGGAACTTCTTTGTTATGTTTATGTTCATTTTCAGATCCCTTGTTTGAAACCATGGAGCTTCACACCTACTTCAATAGCTGTAACTGGTAAGATTTTTCTAAACAGAATTCATCTGTCCGAAGTGCAGCACTTTTTTTAACTCTTTAACTCTTTTTTTATTTTTTACATTTGTAGTTCGTCTGTCCGGCTTGGCAATAGAGCTTCAAACAGGACAGCTTTTTTCAAGATTGCAATTGAGCATACAATTTTGTTTTTGCGATACTAATTTTCATTACACAACAGTAGATACTTTAAAGAGAGCCTCACCAGTATTTTTTTATAATTTCAGATTCTTGTGCACATGCAGCAGTTCATACTGAATATGGTGAGTTTCCATGTGTGTGAAACGCAAATACAAGTATGCTACTGAAACCATAATGTATTGGAAATAATTTATTCTTGATTGTTACAGGTTCTTCTTCCATTCAAACTGCTGCTACCTCAAGTGCGGCAGACACATCAACAAGCCTTGTTCATGCCCTTATTTTATTATTACGGGATATTCATCAGATTGGCATTGTAGGCAGACTGGCATGAAAAAAAAATGTGAAAGATTATTGCTGATATTCTGAATTTTTTGCAGTTAAAAAGACGATGTACATGATTCATAAGTGAAAATAATGTTGATCTATAATTTTTAATTTTAAAAGCACAGCCCAATAATGTAACATGAAATAATTTTATTTTTAAAATTATTTTCTTTGAGGAGTCAGAGCTCAAATGAGAAACTCAAAAGAATAATTTTTAAGTGCGCGAATGACTTTCTTAATTCTCCACAATGTTTTTGCAGACACCTCCCCTGATCTGACATTTCGTAAGAGTATAAGTAATGGAGCATTAAGATCAGTGTGTACTCTGTCAATGGATTCAGATCCATTGCATAAACTATTTTTCCCACATATCTTTTTGGAAAGTACCAATGCAATTACACAAATTTGGACTGCCTGTTTTTGCTCTGTTGGCATTTTATTTCGAAATTATGAATACAAAAGTTTGTTATTTTTATTATATTTAAAGCCACTAGTACATGCAGTTACTTTTAAGATTTGGACAATATGCACAAAGTTCAAGTTTTAGCACTTGTGCTAAAAATGATACAATGCTCAAATGTTCAGATAAAACTGTTAAAGCAAGAAACAAACATAATAATGACATCTGAACTAATAAGCTACTACTGACCTTATTGTAACTTAGTACATAATTAGGTGATTTGTATTTTTGAATTAAAATGAAAGGCAGTAATACTGTGTAAAGACACATGATGATGTAAAAATGATATTATTTTGCTCGTAGGATTGGGGCACTCGATCTATCGGCCTCGTGTCACCACCTTTCCTACTCGCAAAGCAATTGGCACCTTTATCAATTGTATCGTAACCATTTGTTTTACCTGACCAAAGGTGCGGTAATGTTTTCATTTGTTTCATTTAAGTACTGACCATTTATAGTGCTCATTCCATAGTATTCAGATTAATTTGGCAAGTCTCTAAGCAATTAAAGTTGCATTTGGATTGGTGTACTGCGTTTATTGTCTTTTGTATTACAAAATTGTTAATGCTGTTGAAATTATAAACCTGTGTAATGTCAATATTGTAACTGCACAGAACACCACGAGCTATTCTCGGCCTTAAGCTTCTCGACCACAGGAAGTCGAACAAAGAAACGGAAATTCCCAACTGCTTGTGGGACCCACGCCAAGGAAAAACCCCCGACGTCATGGGAAGGGCGCGTCTCGTCTAGTGAAAGGGCGCGAAGGCCTACGTCACAGGGCGGTTGGTAGGTTAGCTGCAAGGGGGCGGTTCGTGGGCTAGACTGACAGGTCACGTGACGCACAACCCGATGATTGGCAGGGAGCTACTGCATCATCATGACGGGAGGGGGAATGGCGCGTGCCATAAATAGGGAGATAGAAGCTTCCCCGGTCTTCTATTTGAAAAAATCTTCGGTGAGCGAGCTTCTGCTATTTCTGAGCGAGTTTCTTCATAGTGGAAACTTCCTCGCTTCTGGTTCGGCTTCTCTAAGTGTCGCGTCGCCGTATGGCTGCCGAGTGTCGCGATCAGTGTCTCGCGCGGAGGCGTTAGCCGCCGAAGACTGTTACAAGCGTGAACGTAAAGGCGTGTACGCACGCAAGGGTGTCCGCCCCACATGTGCGGGCGCCAGGAGAAGCAACGGAAGACGGAGGGCGCCTTCCCTGAGGCATCGCTCTCGCCATGCCGCCACTTCAGCGAGTTACGAGGGAGACCCGGCGTCGACTGGAGCTGACTGCGCCTCGCTGCCACCGGAGACCACCACCTTCTCGGCTTTGTGGCATGAAGTAAATTCAATAGACACTCCAAACACTAAACTAGCTAATAAAATTATAAAACAATAAAAAGTTCTACAAAGTCATTTTTTTAAATTACTTCAGAATAACACCTAAAAAAGTAGAGCACAGTAACCCCAAATTATAGTGTGTGTTTAATTTTTGTGGCTGGCACTGGAATATTCATGTTGTACTAATAAAAGTCCGTTTTTAGTGGACACTTGCAAATTATCTTGAAGGTACGAAGGTAATCCCAAAAGTAAGGTCTCCTATTTTTTATAAGTACATAGACCTATTTATTTCTACAATGGTTTACATCAGTTTACAGCTTGAACATTTAGTTATTTTTCGACAATCACCAGCTCTGTCGATGGATTTTTGTAGACGCTGTGACAGTTTTTGTATGCCCATGTCATACCAGCTCGCCGCCATGCTGTTCAGAAAGTTATGAACTTTTTCTTTCACCTCATCGTCGGAGCTGAATCGCTTTCCAGCAGGAGAGCAACAGTTTGTCGAGCGACGTGTGGGCGAGCGTTATCAAGGAGAATGTGTACGCCTTTGCTCAACATTCTTCTTCTCCGGTTCTGAATTACCCGTTTGAGTTTTTTCAGAGTCTCACACTACCTGTCAGCGTTAATTGTGGTCCCAGTGGACATAAAGTCGACCAACAATTACCCCTTCCGATCCCAAAGCACGGTTGTCATGGCTTTACCGGCAGACTGTGTTTGTTTGAATTTCCGCGGCTTTGGCGCAGAAGGATGCCGCCACTGGCGTGACTGTTGCTTGGTCTCAGATTTAAAGCGGTATGCCCAGGTTTCGTCACCCGTGACAATTGAGTCCAGAAAGTTGTCCTGTTCGGCTACAAATCGGTGAAGAAATGCACGGGAAGTATCAACTAGTTGCCGCATGTGGTCTTCAGTTAGCATGCGTGGCACCCATCTTGCGCACACCTTCCAATGTTTCCGATAAAATTCTGTGAGCGGTGCTTCAGGAACTAACGTGCAAAGATCATCCAGGGTGATCCGCCGATCTTCACGCATGCTTTGCTCAACCTTCAACACTGTCTCGTCAGAAATTGACGGTCTCCCTCTCCTTTGTTCGTCGTGAACAGTCCGACCAGCTGCGAACTCTCTACACCACTTACGACCATTTTTGACATCCATGCACGATTTACCATACGCTTCCGCCAATTGACGATGTATTTCAATCGGCGCAGTGCCCTTTGCGTTCAAAAACCGAATAACTGCGCGGAATTCACACTTGGCGGTGACATCCAACGAAAGATCCATTCTCAACGGCTGCCAAGCCAAGACTAAACGCCTCAGCGCGGCGTGCGCATGTTTACACACAGCACGGGAAGCACTCTTCATAACAGTGTGACCACACAAACTTCTGGACTTATAAAAAAATAGACCTTACTTTTGAGATTACCCTTGTAATTGAGGCGGCAAAGAGTATAGCAAAATGCTAAAAAAGTGCAGTGTGCCATGCTGCCGATCAAATTATAATGGAACGTGTTTCCCAACTCACGTTTACAAACGTGCTCTGAGACAGAAGTGGGTGAAATCCATAAACAGGGAAAATTTTATGCCCATCAAGTAGTCTTATGTAGGTGTACATAACAAACACTTCGATAAAAGATTTGTTCTCTACGAAGACAAGGCTCCAAGACCATATGGTGTGGAATTAGAACCGTAACGAATGTACCCGACTTTAGTGAAAGATGCATTCCCTTCGATCTTTCCTGATCAGCCTCATTATTTGACAAAAACTCAATGAAAAGGAAAACTGTAGAAGAAAGGAATCAGGAAATTGAAGAGCGTTGTAAAATTAATTTCCAGAAATGGTGTGAAGCAGATACAATAACTAATTTTGAACAATATCTACAAATATTTATAGAAGAGGTTTCTAGTGAGTGAACATGTATTATAAAAAGTGCCTATGTATTGCTATTAAAAGTTGATGAAAGTGATTTCTCCCAAATTACTGTACATGTTCGAATTTTGAACAATTTCGAAATTGATATTTTTTACTTAGACTGCAAGATTTAATCGGATAAGTTGAAGTGGGTGTTGGGAGATGAGCTTGTTTGTAATAAATGCAGCAAATTTGATACTCTTCTAAGCCATTTAAAGAATTATACATCTGCAGAACACATCAGTGAAGATAAGCTGAAACACACTGTTACGGTGCTGCAAGCGGTTTGAGATGCGGAAGAGAGTCAATGTCAGAAAATGAAATTTCTGTGTGAACAAATGAAACTATTGTTCATGAAACATCGTATTTTCAGCTCAGAACAATAGTGTGGGCTTGCTCTATATTTTATTATTTTCGTTCTGTTAATGAAAGAATAAGAGACTATTTTTTTAACTTTGCCTCATCCTTCTTACTTGCGTAAGTTGAGATTGAAATTAGGCGGTAAAACATCCTCGGGGCTTCAATCTTCTCAGAAATATTATTTGTGGGAAAATGTGTCAGTTTACGTAGCGAAGAGAGACTAGTGAACTTGCTTTTAGATGAAATTTATGTGAAACCCAATGTTGCATACAGAAATGGAAGGAAAAATTTAGTTAATACTGCCCTTAATAACAAAGACATAGCCTCACTAATTTATGTTGAAGGATATGTTGCTTCATCTGCCAGTCGAAGAGTTCTGTGTGAACTCTGTCGAAATATTTTAAGAAAAGAAAGAGACATGGAAAAAGAAAATCCTAAAGGATTTTATTTTGATTCATTAAACAGAGGTGGTTTAAAACGGTCAACAGAATTTGTGTCTAGGGACGTTTGCTGTTTTCAGGAGTTTCAGGTATTAATCTAGGAAATTTTTGAAATTAAGTTCCTGAAGCACGAAAATCAAAGAGCTTAGTGTTAGAGAAAGATGCTATTCAATTAATACAAAACAAAATTTGTAGTTGTGGAAAAATGCTTTCCACATTAATTGAACATAGTGTAATCTGCATGGCAAATATTTTGTTAAATAATTATTGTAAATTAAGATAAAAATGAAGTATCAGAAAGATTTATAGTAAATAAGGGTCTCACACAAGGATGCCCTCTTTCACCAACTTTGTTCAAGATTTTTATTGGCGAAACTCTAAGGGAATGGCCCAGAAAATGCAGAAATATGGGAGTGACTGTTGGAAATCAGATTTATAATCTCCTTTTTGCTGATGACCAGGTAATTTGGCTGATGATCAGGACGATATTGAATATATGTTAGAGAAATTGATAAAAACAAAAAAATGGGAACTCGAAATAAAAAATGAAAAATTAAGCTACAACCAAAACATCGAACAAGTAAGTTCATTCAAGTTCCTAGGTTGTGATCTGTCTTTCAAAGGAGAAATAGATGCTGATAACAAAATTGAAAAATTTAACAAAATGTGTGGCACTATTAGGAGGACACTGAAAAGTAAAGTCAGGAATGATACACTTATGAAAATTTTATAAAACCTTAGCAGTTCCTTGTGGACTATATGGATGTGAAATTTGGACTATGGACACAAAAATTAGAAGCAGGATTCAGACTGCCGAAATGAAGATTTTAAGAGGTATTGGTGTCACAAGGAAAGACAGGATTCGTAATGAAGAGATACGCAACTACCTAGGAATTTATAATTTAAATGAAAAAATTGACGAATATAGGAAAGCATGGAGAGACCACAGACAGAATGCACAACACACGAATGCCAAAACAGATTCTGAAATACAAGCCAAGAGGAAAAAGGAGCATAGGAAGACCGAAAAGAAGATGAACGGACCAATAATGAGACGCAACGGAACGAAAGTTCTAATGCTTGAAGAAGAAGAAGAAGCTACATGGTTGTAGGGAAATCTGGGAATGATCTAGAAACAGAAATAGGTATACTTCGAGTAGTTAAAGAATTTAAATATCTTGGAGTGACTCTTAGTTCAGATGGATCTGATGATAATGACATTATAAAAAAAATAAGCAAAGGAAGGGCAATTACTAGCAGACCTCATAATATTTTATGAAACAAAAATATTAGAAAGCAAACTAAGAGACAAATATACAAGACAATGGTGGAGAGTTGTGTGACATACGGATCTGAAATTTGGGTTAAAGAAGATGCAATAAACTCTCGGTTAAATGCTATGGAAAAGAATTTTTCGAGACGATGTCAGTATACCCTGTTTGAATACCAAACGAAGAGATTAGACAGATAATGAAGATAGAGACAAGTGATCAAAAATGTAGAATCCAAACAACTCCAATGGTATGGCCATCTAATGAGAATGCATGCTGACAGAATACCAAAAATTGTCTTTGAGTGGATCCCTTTCGAAAGAAGAAAACGAGGAAGGCCAAGGAAATCTTGGAAGTGCGTCATCGACAATGAAGAGAAGAATAGAGGAAGATGCTTGGCGGAATAAAAAAAAACATTGGTGTGTAGAGTGCGAGAAACGGTCATTAGAACTAAAATATTCGCTTAATAATAATAAAAAAAATTAAGAAAGTTCCCTCCTCTTTGCCCAGAGTATAGGGCCACTGCCACGACGAATCCGAGAGCCCAACTGGGGGCCACCCGGACTAAGGCCCGGGCGACTGGGAGCCCCCATGCCGTCTCCCCATTGCATACCGCCAGCTCCCGACGTGAATAACGCCAGTACCGAAGCACCTGACGTGGTAACTAGTTTCCCGCCCGACTTTAAAGCGGGACACCAGAGTACTCCGAAAAGTATCCTTCGCTCAATCCTGCTCCAAGGCCGACGCGCCATAGGCCCAACCGGTGGGTGGCCGGGCAACCGACCACCAGGAGCTAAGCATCGCCTTCTCACTGCCTGCACCTTCAGTCTAACGACGTGAGTGGCGCCGCGAGACTTAGGGTCCGGGTGGTCGTCAGCGATTCTCCACCAGAGACCGCGACAACCTACGCCTACACCATAAATATTTGACAATCAGTTTGATTCAAAACGAATCCACTGATCTCGGCCTGAGCATCCGTGAAGCTATATTAACTCACAACGGAACACCGGGCGCCGCAATGCTGTCAACCGATACATCACAGCTTACGCCAGAACAGCAGCTTCAATGGCAGCGCCTGCTACTAACGCAGTCAAAAACCCGGTCACATCCATCGCAGAACGGCAGCAGAGAACCACTACCACCTGACAACAATGGAAATGTAAGTACGCCAGAGCAGCTACTTCCAGGGCAACCTACAAACACGCAGAAACAATCGTGGCCTCAACAAATGCAAAGTAGTGACAGAGACAATTCAACAACTGATAACAACGGAGATGCAAGTTCCGAAGGATGGCGAACAAACGTGCGCAAGCGAAGAAAACAATAACCTACCTACATTAAACGAAAGTGTGATTCCTCTACATAATTAATTCGCTCCTCTAACGAATGAAACTCAAAATAAAACAACGAAACAGCAAGAGATGAAACAAATCTTTCTATCCCACCTATATTTATACCCGACATAACAAATGTATCAAAATTGATTGATATTCTCGAACAACATGTGAAACAAGAGGACTTCATTTACAAAATGTACAATAATGAAATCAAACTAATGCCAAGAACAGTGGAAGCGTACCGTTCAGTAATAAAGACACTCGACGGAAAACATGCAACATATCATACTTACCGACTTAAACAAGATAGAGCTTTTAGAGTTTTACTACGATACTTGCATCCTACAATTGATAAAGAAGTTGTAACAGAATTAGAAAACCTAGGACATACAGTTCGTAACTTGCACAATGTGAGGCACACGCTAACTAAACGCCCACTCTCGCTTTTCTTTGTAAACCTAGAATCAAGACCAAATAATAAAGACATTTACAAAATAGATAAACTTGTAAATGACATTATAAAATTTGAACCTTCCGACAAAAAGAAAACAGCCGTTCAATGCCATAGAGATGTCAAGAGTATAGACACACAAGAACATACTGCTGAGAAATACCAAAATGCGTGAAATGCGGTGAAGAGCACTCCACAGAAGACTGTAAGAAGGATAGAAACATACCAGCAATCTGCGCTTTATGTTCTGAAAATCATCCAGCCAACTACAAAGGAAGCACAAAATACAAGAAATATATGGAAAGAAAAAAAAATCAACAGAGAAAATCCACCGATTCAATTCCTGAAGAGAAGTAAAGAGTTCCAAGCAAAGAGTTCCAGACTTCCCTCCCCTTCCCATTCACTCCATTCAAAATAACTTTACCCATTCTTATTCACCATCAGCAAAAAACACGAGCAAATTCATGGAAACGCAACTCATTATCAAAATTCTCAATCAGCATGGAATACAAGAAACTATTCTAAATACGAGACTACAAACGACCAAGACGACCTAAGTCAAGTGATTGATAAAGTCTTTCAACGCTTCGAAAATATTTTGAAACAACAATCCGAGCAAATAAAACCCTTTTAAATTTAATTACTACATTAATATCCAAAATTCATTAAAATGGTATGGAAAATAAAAATGATGCTTTGGAACGCTAATGGCACACTCCAGCATCGCAAAGAGGTGATTGCAATTCTCAACGCGCAAGACATAGTTATCATGCTTATATCTGAAACCCATTTCACATAAAAGAGCTATCATCAAATTATCACGTAATCTCTACTACCGAACATCCGGACGGAACAACGCACGGAGGAACGGCCGTTATCAATCGCAACACTATAAAACATCATGAGCTTACTGAATACAAAACAAAAAATTCAAGCTACTTTCGTAATTATTACAGAAAACGGCATTCCACTAACTCTAACAGCTGTTTATTGCCCGCCGAAACAAAATAACAGCAGATCAATTTGCTGAATTTATAAAAACGCTTGGAAGGAGATTCATAGCCGACGGAGACTACAATGCCAAACATGTACATCTTTAATGCTATAATAAGTGACAAGTCACTATCCGAATCTATGGAAGTATGCACAAGTGATAGCCATATCAAAACCTGGAAAACCTATTACAGAAGCTGCATCATACCGATCGATAAGTCTTCTACCGGTTTTATCAAAGGTCTTTGAAAAACTACTTCTACAACGGCTTAAACCAATAATAAATAATATAATACCAGAGTTTCAAAATGAATTTCGGGAAGGTCCTTCAGCGATAGATCAGACATTCCGAATAGTGGACAAAATATCTCAAAGCCTTGAAGAAAAGAAATATTGTTCTGCCGCTTTCTTGGACATACAGTAAGCATTTAACAGTGTCTGGCACGAAGGTCTGTTATTCAAAATCAAACAATTACTCTCACACTCATTCTATCCGACCTATGCAGTCGCTACTTCCAAATTAAATACCACGATGTTTTCTCTGAATTTAAACCAATGAGTGCAGGTGTCCCTCAAGGAAGTATCCTTGGACCAATACTGTTTGCAATGTATACTTCTGACTAACCAACAACAGAATGCACTATGATAGCCACATTCGCTGACGACACAGCTATCATAGCTGCCAACGAAGACTCAACTCGAGCATCACCTGCAAGCGCAACTGGATAAGGTAGAAGAGTGGACAAATCAATGGAGAGTAACTGTAAACACAGCAAAATCACAACATATTACCTTTTCACTTCGCAAGGAACAGTGCTCGAAAGTGAAACTAAATTCCTCAGGACTCTCACTAACAACTGTTGTGAGGTATCTTGGTTTACATTTTGATAGCCACTTAACCTGGAAACCCCATATCATAAAAAAGAGGAAAGAATCACAAATGAAAAAAAAGCAAATTATCATGGCTACTTAATCGAAGATCTAAGCTCTCCTTATACAACAAAATATTACTGTACAAAGCAATAATCAACCCAACATTCTCACTTGGTGAGAGTTGTCGAACGCGGTTTTGCTGATTGGCCTCCGTTCGATTCCTTGATTGGACAGTGGTGCAGAGAAGTGGCCACTTAAGTTTGTGCATCGTGACGATTAGCCTATTACTAGAAAGAAGCCTAGTGCATTCAAAATTGTACGAAGAAAATCTCCTGCAAGGAAATTAAGACCTGTTCCTCACTCTTCCTTAAAGCATAAATTGAACGTTCCTGGGACACAACACCTCTCAACGCCGAGGGCGCTTTTGCTCGCTCGCCAAGTTGAAAAACTTTTGGCGGGGCGCAGTAAAGGCGACATGGAACTGCAGCAGCTGCTGCAGTCTCCAATGGACAAACAGGACATGACAATGGATTCCTCGAACTGTGACACATCTCCCGGATTGACCCCTTCCACCAGCATGCATGGCACCTCAACTCCTGGATCACCACCTTCTTCCAACCTGCATGGCGAGACATCAAACCCCGAAAGTGACACATCAAGTAAGCGGAAACATTCATCCACTCCCATACATGATAATAGTCAAAATTCTAATGATTTTATGCTCTACAAAAAGACATTTAGGCAACAACCCTTCTTTCCTAAACCTTCTCTTCCTCTTCAAATTTTTTTCAACCCTCTTGCTGCATTCATTCCTCTAGACAAGCCTTCGACCTCTGACCAAGCTTCATCCGGCCAGACTGACTCCACGGCTGACACACAAAACACACCTGTGAACAACCCGACTAATAGACCGAAGATCGGACAATTTAAAATTGACTTATCGTCCATCTTCTGCCCTAATGAGATCACTAAAGATCTGCATTCTCATTGTAATGGGCAAATGGTAGCAAAATGTACCAAGACAGAGCTTATTATTTCGCCGAAAACTGTGGTGGCACATGGCAAAATTCGAGACCGACTAGACACAATTAGAACCAGTGCATTAAAGGACAATTATTTCCGTCATATCGCCTATCACTACAACCGGGCGACGGATGAGATCCGGGATAAAGTTGTAATCAAGGGATTACCCCCCACCTTCCCACTGGAAACTATAAAGGAAACACTAAATGCACTGACTCTAAAATTTTTCCATATTACTGAAATGCAAAAACGAAGCTCCCATGGACCATTGATTGCACTGGGGATTTTTGTTGTGGAAGTACCTAGACGTGACCTGACAGTAACGAAACAGAAACTAAAATTCATTGGAAACTACAGTGTCAAAATTGAAGACTACAAACAAACAGACAGACTGCCCCAGTGCAAAAATTGTCAAAAATTATATCATACCAGGAGTTATTGCAGACGCCCGACTGTTTGTGCCCTTTGTTCTTTAAACCACCCAACAGAAAATTGTACTCTGGCACAGGCGGATTCATTTACCCCCAAATGCGCAAATTGCAACCTCCCACATCCTGCTTTCGACCCTAACTGCCCATATATTGTTAAGGCCCGCACCATTCGGCAAAAGACCCTTACCAAGACTAATACTGACAATCAATCATTTGATCTATCATCGCACTCATTCCCACCTCTCTCATCTTCATCACCAACTCCACCATCATCTGCACCTCCACAAAAATCTTTTGCATCTGTCACCTCTCATCAATCATCATCCAATACTGTACAAGACCCCACATCATCCTCATCTTCCTCATTCTCTGACCTTAAGGACCTAATACTATTACTAAAATCCTGTGATATTAAGAAGCTATTATCTGCACTTACCCCAATTATTACAATTTTTAAAGGCCCAGGAGACATAATTTCAAAATTAGTTCAGGCTGTTATAAAATTGGTCGAAATTTTCAACTAATTAATGGCTCCTTCGTTTAGAATCCAAATTTTCTCTTCATGGAACGCACGCGGCGGTCTTAAAGAAAAAAAAACCCTTCTCCAACAATTTCTCAAGGATTATACTGTCGGGATTATGTGCCTACAAGAAACTGTACTCAAACCACATTTAAATTTCGGCATTCAAAATTACACCATTCACAGAAACGACCGCACTACCTCCAATGGTGGTGGTACGGCAATTTTGGTACGCAATTTAATCCCCCATGCCCCATATCCACTCCCACCTATGAATGCTTTAGAATGCTCTGCCGTAATAATAGGAACCCCCTCCACCCCCATTATCATCATTTCGGCTTACAAAACTCCAGGTATCCCTATCCCACAATCAGACCTCCTCGCCCTTACAAATCTTCCCTACCCTTTTATACTTTCAGGCGACCTAAATTCGAAAAACATACAATGGGGCTGCAAGACGACCAATCGGACGGGACGGACAATTGAAGAATTTTTAGATTTACACCCAGACTTAATACTAAAATGCCCGTCCGAACCGACTCACTACATACGAGACACTCCCAATGACATACTTGACTGCCTACTCCACTCCACGGTACTCCAGACTTCCCACCCCATAGTAAAATTTGACTTGTTTGGTAGTTCGGACCACCTCCCCCTCTTTTCCAGTACCTCGACGACTCCGTACTTTACGCCACATCGACCTATACAATCGACGACTGACTGGAAAAGATATACGCATATCCTCTCGAAAAAAGTTCATGTCCCGGAAAATATCCCCACTTCGACTGACATTGAAAAATCCATTTCGCACTTAACAAAACAAATCAAAAATGCATTTCGGAAAACGACGACTGTACAAAAGAATGACCATCCCACCCTTCCCAATGAAATTGTTTAATTAATAAAATTAAAACGACAGGCCCAAAGACAATTTTATAAATACAGACGTGACTACGACAAACGTAGACTACACTATCTACAACGACTGGTCCATCGTGAACTACTAAAATACGAGACAAACAAATATGACGACATTCTAAACAAAAATTGCAGCCCCCACAAAATTTACAATGTAATAAAAGCGGTCAGAGCAACCCCTACAAAAATCTCCCCCCTCAAATCCTCCGACAACTCTTTAATATTTGACCCCCAGGAAATAACCAACATATTTGCTAAAAACCTAGCTCAAAATTTTCTCCCCCCAAACATCCCCATCCCTGATGCGGTCGTCCTCCACTACCTAAAAACAACTAGAAAAAATTTACATGAACAGCCGTACACCACCAATGATAACGAGGTACTCCAAATTATTAAAACCATTTCGATTCAAAAAGCACCTGGTCCTGACAGAATAACTCCTTCTCACCTACATCATCTTTCGAAAAATTCGTTGAACTTACTTGTCAAAATTCTAAATTCCTGTTTCTCTCTCTCTTATTTCCCCACATCTTGGAAAACCGCCCGCGTAACTATGCTTCCAAAGCCCGGCAAAGATCATCAGCAACCCTCCAACTACCGCCCCATTAGCCTGCTCCCCATTTTCGGCAAAATACTCAAAAAAATTATCCTACTCCGCCTTTCCCCCCTCCTCAACCCCATTATTCGACCTGTACAATTCGGCTTTCGAGAGGGCCGATCTGCGGCCCTCCAAACTCTAAATTTAGCCATTGAAATTGCCACCCCCTTACATGATAAAAAAGCGATTCCCTGTATTTTTACTGACCTCACTTCCGCTTATGACACCGTTTGCCACAGTATCCTCCTCATGAAAATTCAACCCTACATCTCGACACCCCTTTTCTCCCTATTACAAAGTTACTTTTCGGACCGTTTCTTCTTTGTCAAATTTTACCAAAAAACATCTCCAAATTATCCCATCCACGCCGGCGTCCCTCAGGGCGCCGTGCTATCCCCCATTCTCTTCTCCCTGTACGTAAACGATATTCCTCCTACAAACGGTGTCAAAGCCTTTCTATACGCTGATGACTTTGCCTTTTTAGCTTCGTCTCGAGATTTAAATTGTTCCCTCAAAAACCTACAAAATGCCATTAATTCCCTCCACTCCTGGGCCAAAGCTAATAATATTAAAATTAACCCGGCAAAATGCCAAAGTATTATTTTTTCACACCAGTTACATCCGACGTTCCCTCCCCCACTAACAATCGACGGACAGACAATACCCTGGACAAATGAAATAAAATATTTAGGTGTTTTCTTCAACAGAAAACTTATTTGGTCAACGCACATTCGAAAGACAATACAACGGACGTACAGACTAATCAACGCTCTCTTTCCCCTTTTCACTCATCACTCACTTCCCATTAATCATAAACTACTCATCTACTCCATATACATCCGCCCCATCATCACCTATGCTCATCCTATATGGTCTTGTACATCAAATCTAAATTATACACTACTGACTAGACTAGAAAATAAAGTTCTTCGACTAATATTTCGGCCTCCCCCTTCTACTCGCTTCAATGACATACGAACACGATTCTCTATTCCCCATATAGTAACGTCCATATATGAATCCGCCAAAAACACAATATCAAAATTTCTTTCTGACCCGACTTATAACTACCTCTTGACATCCCATATCAAAATTCTCTCCGATCCTCCCAGATTTCGCGTCAAAAAACATCCCCTAGATATCCTCCAGCTTCCCCCTCCTCCAACCTAACACAAAGGGCACAAACTGACCCTGACTATTTACGTTGACGACACGAGCCACCCAGTTTTCGGCCTAATTCTAGCTCGACTAATACAACTCACACAATCTTCATTTCTTTTCCTCTTTTCTCATCTGTTTTTCTTTCTCTACTCTCTCATTCTTCTTTCGTCTTCCCATTTCCTTTCCATTCCCATTTCCTCCCCAATATTTGATTACAACTCTGCTTCCCAATCTCCGTCATGTATGGGGGACGGATGCATGATTTCCGGCTACGACCACACCCGATGTTGACCTCACCGACGTGAAAAGCTCCGGCATGTGAGAAAGGCACGTCATAGAAACTACAAGATTCCTCTTCTTCTTCTTCTTCTTCTTCTATTCCATCTGGATGAATTATACACTTGATCTGATCCTTCGAAAGAGCAAAGTAGCCAAGGCCGCGCGGGTATTCTGACGCGTTAATCGCCCAGTATACACGCGTGGGTGCGGTTTACCGCCACCAGGCCGCCGCCACCACTGCCGTCTACCGGCTGGTGTTGCCTGGGGCCGAGAGCGATATAGTAGTGTTTCTCTTCTAGCAGTGCTTCTTGAAGAGTTGCTGCGTGGCAAACAAGCCACCACCGCTGGACATTGCCGGGGACCTCTGTTCGGTTCCCGTTCTGCCGGGAGCCTGGCGGCTTGGTCCAGACCGGCGTCTGATGGTGGGCTAGGCGTTTAGTGTGGGCGGCGGCGGCGATGATGGCGACGGCGGGATAGGATATGTGTTACTTCTTATATATATCTTTCCCCTTCTGCCCTTAGATCTTATTTTCTTCATGCTCTTCCATGTTATATGTACTAAGTTTAATGTTCTTCTCTTCGTGTAATGACGTTCTTCTCTTGGTGTAATGACGTTTTTGCCTTCTCTTAGTGTAATGACGTCGATTTTGACTCGCGATTCCCCGCTGTTATGGATTTATATCGTTCTTGTTAGTTTATATTATTAGTTTATATGGTTCTTGTTAGTTTATATTGTGAGTCTAATGCTTTTTATTAGTGTAATGACGCCGATCTGACCATTTCTTAATTTCCAAATTCAGTTTTTCGCAAATATCTCCGAAACGGTGAGGAATTCCGGGTTCTCGCCTTTTTCCTTTAAGCCTTTTTCAATTTATTTCTCCGTTTGACCTCCTCCGTATAGAACATGTACTTTAATTCATATTCATTTTATTTATTTTCACATAATTTTTCCAACTTCAGTGAAGGAACCGGCTTACCACCGTGAAGCCGTGGATTTTGCATAAGCTACGTTCCACCCCATAGCCGTGATGTTTTGCATTTATATTGTTCCTATTATTTTATATTGTTAGTTGATATGGTTCTTGTTAAGTTTAATGCTTTTTATTAATGTAATTACGCTGATCTGACTATTTGTTAACTTCCAAATTCAGTTTTTCGCAAATATCTCCGAAACGGTGAGGAATTCCGGGTTCTCGCCTTTTTGGGCTAAGCCTTTTTCAATTTATTTCTCCGTTTGACCTCCTCCGTATAGAACATGTACTTTCATTCATATTCATTTTATTAATTTTCACATAATTTTTCCAACTTCAGTGGAGGAAGCGGCTTACCACCGTGTAGCCGTGGGTTTTGCACAAGCTACGTTCCAACGCATAGCCGTGATGTTTTGCATTTATATTGTTCCTATTAGTTTATATTGTGAGTTTATATTTACTTAGTTTATATTTACTATTTAATAGGTCCTTCCCCTCTCCTCCTAATTAGAGTAATCGCGCCCTTCCAAAATTAGGTGCCTCTTGTGCAAAATTAGGTGCACTTCTCGGTATTCCCGCTACCGTGCCAGACATGAAGATCACGAATATCATGAAACCACATGAAGCATTTTTACGAAGCTCATGAAGCAACATGAAGAACACCATTCTTGCTTCCTTCTCCATTTCCTCCTCTACCTCCGATACTTGCCTTCCACTCCTCTTCGCTTCTTATTCTTCTCCCTCTTCTGCACCAACCACTTTTTCTTCTCTTATCTCTTAGTGTATTCTGTTAGGTTAATACTAGGTTACTAGGGTCCCCCGTTACCATTGCCGTCGCCTGTATAGTTTAGATTCGTGATAATATTGGCCTTTTGTTAGTGTGAGTTGATAGTGTGTTAATAGTGTGTTTTGTTTTCCAGTAGGTTTTTACCTCCAGTATAGTGTTTACATCCTGTGCTCATATGCCAGTATAGTGTGTACATATTGTGTTCATAGTACAATTAATCTTCCAGCTTTCATTATTTTGTGTCTTATTTTTGATATCTTGTGCGTTGTCAATATCTTGTCCTTTCTTGATTGGGTCACCACCTCGAGTGTAGTCTCCGGAAGTCAATAACTGCTAGTTTCCTCTCTTTAGTGCTCTCTGGATCGTCCTTTCCTTAAGATGGTCTTAACACGCAGGGCTGCATCCCTTCGCAATTTATCAGTAGCCTCCACCTCTCAGATCTTTCTTGGGCACCCCTTGAGGAACACAACCTCCTCACCCAATCTTCGTTTAACCCCCCATATCCCCCGCCGTAGCCGGTCTGCTGGACCCACCCCGTGCTCTCCTCCGGCACCACCACCCCCCGGCCTCTCTCGCTCCAACTCTCTTTCCTCTTTAGACACCCTCTCCCCCTCTCCCTCGGCGCGGCCCACCTGCGCGCCCTCCCCCCTGCACTCCACCCCCCAGGGTACTTCTTCCCCCTCTCCCTCTTCTCTCTCGAGCTCCATTTCCGCTCAGGATGCGCCTCTTAACATCTCTTCTGACAGTCACGGCTCCAGCCCTTTCATCCCTTCGGACTCCTCCTGTTCTGGTTCCGCTGCCGGGGTCATTGGCCCGCCACCACAGGAGCCCCCAACTCTTCAGCCTACCTTCAACTGCCTTAGCCCCATCCCTGAGGCATCCTTCAATGCCTCCGGGCCTACCTCCTCCACCCAGCCACACTCCTCTTCAGGAGTCCCCTTCTCTCCCATTCTTGCGAGTTCTCTCAACTTTCCAGACAACCAGGCTTCTAATGCCCCTTCACCCGTAAATCTACATCTTTCTGCCTCATTCCCCCAGTCAATTGCAGCACCCCGGTGAGGGATTTTGCCTCCCGTATTTCTACTGGTACTCCTACGTCAGGTATTCCTTTCTCTCCCTGTGCCTCTATCAGCTTCGCCGCATCTCTAAGCCCCCCCCCCGTGACCATGATCTTCTTAAGCCCCCCCTACTTGTTTCTCCCGCTCTTGACGACTGGCCAAAGGTTCAACCGACCCTAAGTCAAACTTGCCAGCTCTCTATCTTCTACCCTACCCCCAGCAACTGCTTCTGTCCCCTCTGCTCATATTCCTGCTCACCGGAATCCCCTAAACAAGCCAAAACATTCATCTCATCCCACCTGCTAGCTTCCCACAATTGGTCAGGCCACTCCCAAACCATCTGCTGGGGTTGCCGTCGCTCTGCAGCCAAAGCGAACCACTCTAAAACCTGCTCCGCCCTATCAAAGATTCCGCTCATTCATGTTTCTTCTTCTCTCTCCTCCCCCATTCACCCCCCTCCAGAGGCCCCTCGGGACCATGATATCTTAACCCCCCCCTTTTAGTCTCCCCTGTCCTAGATGATTGGCCAAAACTTCAACCTGCCTTAAGCCTAACCAATCAGCTCACTATATTTTACCCCACACCTAGCAACTGTTTCTGCCCCCTCTGTCCCTACTCTTGTCTGCCTGAGTCCCCTCAAAACGCTAAGGCTCTCATTTCCGTCCACTTAACAAATTCTCACAAGTGGTCGGGTCCCTCGTAAATCATTTGCTGGGGGTGTCGTCGCTCGGCTACTAAAGCTAACCACTCCAAATCCTGTTCCGCCCTGAATAAGACCCCTCTTGTGCACATCCCCTCTTCACTCTCTTCTTCCAGCAGCTCCTCTGCTGAGTCTGCACCCATCTCTCAATCTTCATCTATCTTCCTCCCCAGTTTACAGCCCCTTTGCAGAGGCAACATCTCTTTTCCCGTGCCCGCAGCCTCTGCGACTAAATGCCCGGTCTGTCCTCCTAACTCTCTTCCCATCAGCAGTGCAAACGTGTGGACTTCCCGCCTTCAGCGCCTCAAACGTCATGTGGAGACGACCCACTCTGACCTTGGGCTCTCGGTCACGAAGGTCTGCTTTGCCTGCGACCGCTCTTTCAAGCGGTGGAACTCTCATCGGGAGGGTTGCGAGTTAGCTCGCACTTCCGCGGTTCCACCCGAAATTCACTTTGTCCCCCAGCTGCCCTGCAGACACGCCGGGTGCACTCATATCTTCGCCACTAGCCACCAAAGAGGCCAGCATGAGCGGAAGCATAACGCGTCCATGAAGGTCCCCCCCGGCCATCAAGCTGCCAACGCCAAACACCCAGAGGGCTGCACCGCGAACCTGGAAGGAGCTGAATGCTCTCCGTTCCTGTGGCCAACCCTCCAACTCTTCTGCTTCGGAGGGCTCTAGTTCCCCGCCCCGTCGCTTTCGTACAAAAATCTTCACCAACAGCGCGGTGTCGCTGAAAAGGGGGAGGAAAACCCCAAGTCTTGCTGTGCCCTCAGTCAGCAGCTCTCCCGAGCGCCCCCTAAGTCTTCTTCTACCCCCCCTCACCCCCCTCTACTTCTGCCCCAACTCTACTACTGCTTCCTACGTTCCCCCCTCTGAAATCCTTAAGACTAACCCCGTGCCTCCAGCTTTCTCCTCCAAGATCAATGACCCCACCCCCAGTCCACCTCCCCCGCCCCCCCTCCTCCCCAGCTTCCACCTTCCCCTGTGCAGCTTACTCTGGACACCCCTGTGCCCCTCTCTCCCCCGCAGTTTCTATCTACATCTACCCCTTCGGGAGCCCTTCTTGCTGATTCTGCACCTCTCTCTTCCTTGCAGAATATACCCCCCACCACCCCGCCCCCCGCGGCCCACTCTCCTCCAAAGCAGGTGCCCGCCCCGCCCGCGGAAGCGGACGAAGTACCTGTCCTTCACAACCCCCCTCTGCTCTGTCCTTCGCAACCAGATGTACCCCCCCACACCCCGGAAATGATGGGTCTGGGTGAAGACCTGGAGGCTCTCCGGTCCTCCCTTATCGAAATATCTCTCTGCCCGGCCACGGAGGAGACATGGCTGAGAGCAGAATCGATTATTTCCGACATCATCTCTCTTGCAAACCCAACTTCTACCCTCCTCTCGCACTCCATATGTCCCCAATAGGCACGCGGAGGCTAGTAGCCAGGCAGCTGCTCTGGCGAAAGTCAACGCTATTTACAAAGGCAACCCTAGGCGAGCCTTGCGACTCGTAACTGGGGAGTCTAGCCCCAAATGCAAACTTTCCCCGGATGAAATTGTGGCTCATCTCTTTCCTTCTTCTACCGGGCCGTCCGTTCCTCTGGACTTATACCCGGCTTCCGACCGTCCTCCGTTAAACACGGAGCTTTTCTCCCCTAAGGAGGTTGCTGAACGTCTTCAGGGTTGCACAAACTCGGCTCCTGGAGACGATAGGCTCGGTTATCTCCATTGGAAGAGGGCCGACCCCACAGGGAGAATCTTAGCCGCTATTTTCAATGCGTGCCGGCACTTCCAGCGCATCCCGGCCGATTGGAAGAAATCCAAAACCATCGTCATACACAAGGGTGGCGATGTGAGTGACCCCTCCTCTTGGCGTCCTATCGCCCTTTCGAACACGGCCCCCAAATTGTACGCTTCCCTGTGGGCTCGCCGTTTTTCCTCCTGGCTGGAACAGAATGAGGTGCTCTGCCCAGCTCAGAAAGGTTTCCGCCCTCACGACGGGGTTTATGAGCACAACTTTCTAGTTGAGACTTATTCGCAGTGCCCGTCAGCAAAAGGGCAATCTATGTCTTGCTTTCCTGGATTTCGCAAACGCCTTTGGCTCCATCACACACGAGGCACTTGTTGCCGCAGTAGGAGCTTCGGGCGTTGGTACGGCCTTCGTTAACATTGTTAGGGACTTCTACTCTTCCTGTTCAACTGTCCTGGCCACGGATGCCGGCCTCTCCGAACCGATCTCCGCCCTTCGTGGAGTTCGGCAAGGCTGCCCCCTCAACCCGGTCATATTTAATTTGACCGTGGACCCAATTTTACGTGCGGCCCTGGAGCTCTGACCTCGAGGTCAAAGGGGGTGCGTACGCGGATGATCTCTGGCTCGCGGTGTCCTCCCCTGAGCTGGTCCAGAGCATGGTTGACCTTGTCGCTACCCGTGCGAGCACGATTGGAATTAGGGTCAATGTCGCCAAGAGCGACCTCCTCCACATTAAAGGGGGGACTGCAGTCGTGGAAACCCCGATATTGGTGGAGGGAGTACCACTCAGGTCCCTTAACACCGAGGACCTTACCACTTTCTTGGGTAAACCAGTTGGCTTCTCCCTGCTTAAGGACAACTCCTCCTTAAGCGATGTCTCTGCCTTGCTGGAGAAGGTTAGAGATTCTCAACTCGCTCCATGGCAAAAAATTGACGCCATCATGTCTTTTCTTCTCCCCCAACTTTCTTTCCCCTTGAGGATGCGCTCCATTACCATCCAAGCCGCTTCTCACTTTGATTCTTGGTTCCGGGGCCTCGCTAAAGGTCTTCTGGGGCTCCCGAACAATGCCTCTACTTCCTTTCTCTACTCCCCTCGATCTAACGCTGGAGCATGCCTTCCAGTCTTTCGTGATGAGGCCCTCCTTAGCTATATTGAAGGAGCATTCAAGCTCCTTACCTCTAAGGACCCAACGGTCCGAAAAATCGCCTCTGACGATCTTCGGTACCAGGTAAACCTTAAACTTCCCGGAAAGGAAACCACCCCTGATGTGATTGAGGAGTATCTTAACAGCACCTCTGCTCCTCGTCATATCGGCCGGTGTTCTCTATGGTCGGGCGCTCGCCACGCCTCCAAACTCTTAGGTGTCTGCTGGGCAATTCGAGAGGAGCATGGTCTGTTTGTTCCGTGCCTGATCCCTGAGGCAGACTCTGCTCGGAATCTTGCTATCGAACCGCGGCATCGAAACCTTCTTCGACGTCTTCGCCGCATGCAACAAGAGGCCCTGGAAGGACTGGCAATCCCAGCCCCATCAGGGGCGTGCCGCGCACGATCTGGCTCGTGCCGGCACTCGGTCTTCTCACTTTCTTCGCACCGGCTTCAACGTGCGTCACTCCGACTTCTTCTGGGTGAACAGGGCGCGCCTGAACCTCCTCGGGGGTCTCAGGGCGGGACGCGCCTTTCACTCCAAGGAGAATGCAGGCTGTCGCTTTGGGTGCAAGAAGTTCGAGTCCTCTGACGTCTGGCCTGAAATCCAGGCGCACGTCATTAACCACTGCCAGCACAATCTTAGTGCAATGACCGCGAGGCACAACCAGATAGTCGACCTATTAAAGGTTGCTGCGTCGGCTAATGGTTGGAAAGTCCTCGCTCAGGATGAGACCTTCCTTGGCGGCACTAAACGCCCTGACCTTGTGCTCCTCGACAAGCACAGTCACCTGGTACGTATCGTTGACGTAGCTATCCCCTTTGAAGGAGGCAAAGGGGCGCTGGCTGCTAAACGTAAGGCTAAACTCACCACCTATGCCCCGCTTAGGCAAGCTGCTCTCTCCTGCTTCGGTGTTTCGTCCACCTCTGTCGTCCCCCTAATCATCGGCGCCCGTGGTGCCTGGGACCCTGAGAACGACAAGCACCTAAAAGAACTTGTCCATCCTGACTATCTCGCTACACTTCGTAAGCAGATGATCAGTGCGGTCATTCGTCACTCAAACGACATCTACCGCAGGCACGTTGCCTCCACCGGCACCTTTTCAGGTACCCCAGGGTCTGGTGGAAGCGGTCCGGGTCAACAGGCGACCCCAAAAAATTTTGCAATGAAGCTTTTAGCTGAGCACAACGTGAGTGCGTGTGTGAGTAGCGTGAATGAGTGAGTGTTCCTTCTCCCTTCCCACCCTCCCGAACAGAAATGAATCTTTCATCACTGATGATGAAACAACTGATCTGTTCTTATCAGCTTAACACCTGACCATGTACGTGCTGCCATCCCATCATCTTCAGGAAGTGCTTCAAGACGTAAACGTTTTTCATCGGACAATAGTTATGAAAGCAGTTCTGATGATATTAACGTTATTGTGTCCTTAAAATTACTTAGCCGTGCAATAAGCGCTTTTGCTGTATGTAAGCAGTGCCATGAATCTAACATAACCTGTGTTGACGACACGAAGAATAGAAGTGGCCTCGCCACAAATCTTGTTCTTTTGTGTTCAAAATGTGAGGAACAGCATTCCTTTCAGACATCTCCTTCTCATAATTCTATTTATGATATTAATATGAGAATGATATATGGATTAAGGTGCATTGGGAAAGGTTTTGCAGCGGGGAAAACATTGTGCTCAGTTTTGAACTTGCCAAATCCTCTCATACAATTCAGAAATTACAACAGGGAAACTTTTAGTGCAGTAAAAACTTGTGCTTTGGCATCAATGGATTCTGCTGTGCAAGAAAGTATTGAGATTAATGAGCCGAGTACAGATCTGACTGTTGCTTTAAATGGTACATGGCAGAAGCGAGGACACACGAGCCTCAATGGTGTTGTTTCTGCCACCAGCATTGATAATGGGAAAGTAATTGATGTGGAGATAATGACCAAATACTGTCAGGTTTGTGAAAATTGTAAAAGCTCTCCAAACAATCTGAAATCTCATCACGGTGATGGTCATTGCTGCATAAATTTTCAAGGTGCAAGTGGTGGGATGGAATCAGCAGGTGCTGTTGCTATTTTCAATAGGTCATTGGAGAGGTACGGTACTAGGTATGTTAATTACTAAGGAGACGGTGACAGCAAAGGCTTTTTAAAAGTGGTGGAAAGCAAGCCATATTCTGATGTGTCCATACAAAAATTAGAGTGTGTGGGACATGTCCAAAAGAGAATGGGGGCACGCTTGAGAAAATTAAGAAGAGAAATGAAGGGCAAGAAATTAGAAGATGGACATCTTTTGTCAGGAAAGGGAAGACTTACTGACAAAGAAATCTATATATATAAAAGAAAGTCGTGTTAGTTACAATATTTATAACTCAAGAACGGCTGTACCGATTTGGCTGAAAGTTGGTGAGCAGGAAGCTTAGAGCCAGGAGACGGATATAGGATACTGTTTATCCCGTTCGACAGCGTTCCTGTGTGAGAACGCACGTTTTTGCATGTTTTCGCACGTTTTCGCGTGATTTCGCACGTTTCGCGTGATTTCGCGGGTTTTCGCACCTTTTGGAGGGTTTTCGCACGTTTTCATGCGTTTTCGCACGTTTTCACGCGTTTTCGTATGTTTTCGCGCCTTTTCGCCTAAGTTTTCTGTGCTGGTGGGTGTTTCTGGTACTTAACTGAAGAGTGCAACTTATGCACCAAACTACAGGAACAATAATGAATGATAAATCTACTTAATTTTTTATTTGTATTTTCTAATAAACAATTTAACTTAATAAATTCCAAAATCTGCTTATTTATTGCCTTTAACAGCCGGTCCCTATGATTACAGCTTTGTATTTCTCTCTTAAACAAAAATCAATTCCAAAAAAACACGCTCTGCTACGTAATAGATTTTTTAATTATCTTTTTAATATCAGAACGTTTTTTTAAATTCTTGTTTGTTTGAGAGAAAAACACAAATCTGCAATTGCTTTATTATCACGAGTGCAACAAGGATAGTACAGTTTCTCACAGTGAGTGCGACGCGAGAAAAAGATGGGACCGGCTGTTAAGGCGGAACAGAGTTCGCCGGGTCAGCTAGTAGATAATATTCAGAATTATTATGGCGTGGCCATTAGAAACAATAGAGAATCATTGTCCAATATGAGAAATGCTGTTTGGGCAATATTTTTTCATAAAATACCAACAGACAGTGACCCCCAACCCTTTTTGTGCCCTAAAGATAAAACCACGTGATGCATGATCATAAACATTCATTGCCAATGGCTGTTGGGAATGTTATTAAGCCAATTGTTAGAGCTCTGGCTGATCCACAATTATTACAAAAATGTTTTTTAAACAAATGTCCCATTTTCTCAGAAACTATATATTAAAAAACAATGATGTTTTACACAATGTTGTACTATTATATAATGATCTACTGAATTAGTCTCAGTCTTCTTCAGGCAAAAATGGTGATGTAATAAAATATAGATTCACAGAAAATGCAACAAAAATAGCTTTCAGTAAAAAATTGTTTAAAATGTTGCATTTATATGTAGGTATCTTAAACTCAGTAAATTTATAAAATCTCAATAAGCATGCCAAATTTGGTTTATGTCCAACAAATAATTTCAGAGAAAATGGGTCACAAACTTTGCAAATTTAACATAGTGGGCATAGGGCTTAACACCTCCCCTGAAGGCAAAAGATCACAGCAAACACTGATGACAACATTCCCAGCATTAAAACTTCGTTGGCGTGAAACATAAGCTAGTAGCTTTCATAGTAAAGAACGTCTGTTCAGGTTTATTATCAGTATCTGAAGAAATGGCTGAGGCAGCTTCAGGTCCTTCACGGGAGGCACCTAAAACTCCCGAAAAAGTTAGGACGCATCGTAACGGCGAACGCAAAATTATAGAAAAAGTTGTGAAATCTTGTAAAGTAGAAAAGGAGAACAAGGTTTCGTTGCATCCTATCAGTCATGCTGTAGATCGGGCTTCTGCGTATACTGGTGCTAGTATTTCCATTATACGTAGAATAAAGATGCAAAGAGGTGCCTCAGCAGGCAGATGTGGTGCTATTGCGTGTTTGTATCGCGTATATCGTGTATGTATCTCGAGTGAAGTTTTGTGAACTGCATTTACGTTACGAAGAATTCCAGGAGATACGTGAATACAATTATTGCTTTAACTGGAACAGCCGCATTGCGGCTGACCTGCAAACACAATGACTGCAACTAGCAATGTAAACACAAACATAACCCAACTTACTCAAGAACGATCTACAGTACCACAGGGAAAGAAGTCGTAGGCAAGTGCAACTGTTAGCGATGTATTCCCATCAAAAGAACAGGCAGTAATAATTGAAGCCCATGAAGGTATTACCATTAAAGACTACGTCAATAAACTAGCCACCTTAGTGAATTCTAATATTAGATTCGTGTCACGTATCTCGAACAATAGAATATGTGTTTTCCTCAGCAGAAAAATAATAGCAGAAAATCTTACAAAGAAATACTAAACGTTAAATATCAACAATCCCGAACTGAACATCAGGCCATTAGTTAAATTTAAGAGTGATCATATTCAATATATGCCCTATAATTCCTCATAATATAATCCAAAAAGAATTTTCAAGCAGAAATATCCAAGTCATTTTAAACATATCATTCATTCGGGCAGGAATCTCTGAACCTGGTTTTGCACACACAATGAGTTTTAGAAGACAAACATTTATTGCACCTGAAGATATAAAAAAACTTCCAGAATCTACCACAATTCTTTGTGATGGAACAGTTTACAGAATTTATTTCTCAACTGATGACATGACTTGTTTTGTATGTAAACAAACTGGACACCTCCCCAACCAATGTCCTAGTAATCCCACACAGCATACAGAAAGGATGGAAAGTAAGGAAACAAGATCAACAGGAAATGGAAATAACTGAAACACACCTAGAAGAGGTAGATGAGCAAACCGAAATTGAAGAGCTTAGAGTAGATAATACTAACTTCCCAACTATACAAAAAAGAGCCCTCCCATCAGCCCTCCCTTCATCATCAATAATAGAACCAGACAAAAATAAAGTAGAAAATCCTAATACTGAAGCAGGAAAACAACCAAAAAAGAAAAAGAAAACGTCACAGGAAATACAGAGTGGGGCAGAATGGACTCCCTAGTTTCAAACACTCACTGTAGAGCGCGCAGGTGGGTTAGCGGAGTGGGGATAGTGGCGTTAGGTCGGGGAAACGATGCCATTTTCATTTCAGTAGTCGCCATGCAGTGGTCTGGTGAGCATAGAGGCTTTGTCTTTGAAACATTCTTTAAAAACAATGATAGTGTGGTGGTGACACAGAGGGCTTTTCGTAGGCGGTTTGGTTTGGCTCGTCATGATAAGGTTCCTGACGCTAAAACCATTAGGAAATGGATTAATAGTGTACGGGCGACAGGATCTGCACTTCCTAAAAAACCAGCTGGGCGACCTAAAAGTGTGAGGACACCTAAAAACATCGTGGCAGTGAGAGCGTCCATTGAACAGTCTCCATCGCGCTCTGCGCGGAAACACGCTGCTGCCCTTGGAATATCGTCTAGAACGGTAAGGCGAATTTTACACACTGACCTTCATTTTCACCCTTACAAGATGATGGTCGTTCAAGAATTGAGTCCACAAGACTGGGTGAAACGTACAGATGCTTGTAATGCAATTTTAACCTCTGTGCAACCTGACGCTATTCTGTGGTCCAGCATGAAGCGCATTTTCACCTCTCCGGCACAGTAAATAAGCAAAATTTTCGTTACTGGGCGAGTGAAAATCCTCGTGAACTCCACCAAAGACCTCTTCATAGCCCCAAAGTGACAGTTTGGTGCGCCGTGTCCTCCATAGGCATAATTGGGCCTTACTTTTTTGAATCTCAAGGTCTAACTGTTCCTGTTACCTCTGAGCATTATTGTGACATGCTAGAGAACTTTTTTCAACCTAAATTGAAAGAGTATGGTCAGCAATATGACACACAAGCCTTTTGGTTTCAACAGGACGGTGCTACGGCTCATACCGCCCTTCGTTCACGGCAAATCCTGCAAAGACTGTTTCCCGGTCGCCTGATCTCCTTACGTGGAGATGTTCCATGGCCCCCTCGCTCCCCGGATTTGAGCCCATGCGATTTTTTTTCTTTGGGGTTATCTCAAAGCTGAGGTTTACAAAGTTCGACCAAGGACCTTGGAAGCCCTTAAGGAGGTAATTACAGATGTCGCTGGAATATCAGAAGATATGCCGAGAAGAGTTTTCGGAAACTTTTTTGAACGACTCAATATGTGCATCGCTCGCCAAGGTCGTCACCTGGATGAACTAATTTTCACAACCAAATGAGAATAAAATGGCATTGAATGTAGTTTTGGGAAATAAAAACGTTTTGAGATTATCTTTATTTGTTCTTTCACAATTCATCCTTCAAATCAGGGAGTCCATTCTGCCCCACATTGTATATGAAGAAAACGGTACCCAAGGAAAGTCTAGTAATAAATCATTAGAAGACCTTCTTACTTCTATAAAAAGAAAAATTGTAAGTAATACACACACATATCCTCTCACTTATATTCAACTGAAAAATTTCATAGACAAGGCAACTGGTTCAAGCAACCCAACTTTAATAGCAAAAGATTTCACAAATGATATACAATATATTATTCAAATGATGTTAGACACTTACTCAAATCTTACAGAAAAATCAATGAAAAGCAGATACACAAGAATTATGAACAAGTTAAAAGAATCACTTCAAAAGAATGAGGAAACTGATTCTGATCTTTCAGAATAAACCTTCTCAATGCAAAACATTCAATGGAACTGTAATGGGTTCTACGCCAAATACCTTATCTGAAATTACTAGTAAATGACAACAAACCACAAATATTATGCTTGCAGGAAACAAATTTCAAAGGAAACAATTCTGGAAAACTTCCAGGATACAAGTCATCAGTTCACAATAGAATTAATACCCAACATGCTAGTGGAGTAGCTATCTTAGTCAAGAATGAAAGTTTTATACAAGCTATACCTCTCCAAACCACCGATCACCTGGTAAACATAGACACGGAAATCTGTGACGCATTAGTAATGAACCACCATGTGATTGCAGTCTCACTGGACATCGAGAAAGCTTATGAAATGATTTATAAAGACAGGTTAGTATCAATTCTTACAGATTTAAAGGTAAAAGAAGATATCTTAGCTTTCCTTATTCATCTTCTAAAAATGAGATATCTCAAAGTCAGAATCCAAGACAAATTATCACAGGCAACTGAGATGACTAATGGTCTCCCACAAGGATCGGTCGTAAGTGTAATACTCTTCCTCATTGCAATAAATGAAGTGAGCCTTACAGTGAAAGAGCCTGTGAAAATATTTTTTTTGCAGACGACATCACCTTACTATGTAGTGGCAAAAATCTTCAAGTTACCTCAAATATTATTCAAGAAACCCTAAATAATATCAGTAATTGGGCAACTAATTCAGGCTTCTCCATTTCGAAAACAAAGTCTGAATTTATAGTGTTTTCAAAAAGTCGCTCTATTAGGGATGAAGTTACACTAAGAACTGGAGGATATCTACTTAAAAGGACATACACATATAAAATCCTTGGAATGATCTTCGATGCCAAATACTCATGGATACATCACGTATCTGCCCTAAAGGTGGATTGTATTAGGAGACTAAATGTTATTAAAATGTTGTCCTCTATTAAATGGGGCGCACAGTCTGAATGCTTAATCAAATCATATAGGGCACTAATTCAATCCAAACTGGATTATGGAGCAGTAATTTATAATTCAGCTCCAGAAAACATATTGAAAACACTGAACCCAATAATCAACAGTGCTTGTCGATTAAGTCTTGGTGCTTTTAGAACTAGCCCCTGCAACAGTCTATTAGTGAAAGCAAGACAAATGCCACTAGCACTAAGATGCAAGCTACAATGTCTGAATTATGCATTTTCAACATTTAGTACCCCACCCAATCCCACAAAATCAACCATTTTCCAAAATCCCAAAACAACCATATATGAAACACATTTAAAATCCCCACTACCTCTGAGAGAAAGACTCCTTAAATACATGAATGACTTTAATATTGTTAAACCACTCATCTTACCTAGACGTTTAAATCCCATCCCACCCTGGCAAGACCATAAGATTACCATAAACACCCGATTAGTAAATACTCCTTGCCCTTTCTCTGAATCTAATACAAATGTTCACGAAGTGATAAAAGAAACGCTCCAAAAATATAACTTCTACCAAGTTTACACTGACGGACCAAAACGAGAAGGAAAAGTTGGTGGTGCAATAATTCTAACAAATGATAATGAAGTCAATTCATATCGTCTCCCGGACTACTTTTCCATTTTCACATGAGAAGCATGGGCAGTGCTTAATGCCATTGAAATCACCATCAGATCTGCTAACAACATGCCCATTGTCATCTTTTCAGATTCAATGTCAACCCTTAAAGCCATTGAAAACCGATACACCAGCAATCTAATAATCCAAACTATCCAAGAACTTATATTTACCCAAAACACAAAAGGAGTCAAAATAGAACTAGTTTGGATTCCTTCTCATAAGAAAATTACTGGAAATGACAAGACAGACATTTCTGCAAAAATGGCAAAATCATTACCAAATGCTGAACCGCAAATCCATGGCACCCAGAAAGATATAAGAAACCTTTTCAAGGACTCCTGTTTAAAGTATTGGAACTCACAATGGAAGATCGAGTCTACAAAGCTACATCGAGTAAGAAACTCCATTCTGGAACCAGGTCTACCGAAATCAAACTTCAAAAGAAGAGAAGAAGTCGTCATTACAAGATTAAGGATCGGTCACTTTAACCTAAATTACTGTCATCTGTTCACAAAATCCAACCCTGAACCCTGTCCTAAATGTGGCGCTACCGTGTCTACTTCTCATTTTATTCTTGACTGCCAAGGACTTGTTAATATAAGGAAATCATTAAACATAGAAGGCAGCTTATATTCACTGTTCAAATCAGAAGAAGGTTGTAAAAAATTTTTTGAAACTACTAGAAATAAGTAAATTGTTGAATGTAATAAATATAATAATGATGCAATTTTTGTTATGATATATTGATATGTTTATGGTGTAATGATTCAACTATTTCTAACCTTGAAATGTAATGTACTGATGTAAACACAATGAGGTCGCTGATGACCTGAGCTGTTATAAAGCGACCATAAATAAACAAATTTAAAAAAAGATGCAAAGAGCCAAAGACCCTCACAATCCCCAGAAACTCTCGGTAAAAATGTAATATTCAAGTAAACCCATTTATCATACTCTCTGTAATTATATTTTTTACATACTTTTTCCACCAACTTTACACTTTCAACGAAAGGCTGATTTATAGTATTTTGAGACTTTAATGTTTACCTTGTAAGTAACTCTTTAGATTGTCACAATTTATAAGAAGCAATTAATGCAATAAAACAAGATTTGATAAAATAAGATTCAGACAAACACACTCAATACGGTTCACAAGTCAAGGAATTAACCAGTCATGCATTACAGATGAAAGGGGCAATTTTAAATACAAATCTGATATAGAACATTTCTATTCAATATGTACTGGGAGCACAAATTAAGCTAGAAAGGAAAAGTTGTGAATACTTACAGCACAAATCTTAGTAATGAATTATTTCCTCAAATTTAATATTCCTTTATTCTTAATCAACGAATGAGTAATTGTTATTGATTATTATTATTATATATCAAATTAAAAACAACAACAAAAATTCCGCTTCTTAAATTTTTAAATTTTAATTCAGCCCTCGGTGTTATTAAAAAAACATTTAATTATGATATAATTTAATGTTTTAACATGCCTTCACTTTTAATCAACTTTTCCTTATTGACTTCAGAATTATCTTAGATTAACTTTCTGCTTAGCCATCCTTTATTATGCTGGGACAATAAATTTGGTTGCATTATGACAAAAATTAATTCCTTCTTATTAATTCCCTCAACACTAATATTGTTTTTATACAATTTTTAATTACTTATGATATTATAAATCAACCACTCTTTCTAAGAACTTGGAAAAATTGTGAAAATATGTAAAAAGTAAATATAGACATATATTGTAGATGAAATCGCAGCAAGAAAAGGCCACATGATAATTCGTCTGCCTCCATACCATTGTGATTTCAACTCCATAGAACTTAATGGGCTAAAATTAAAAGATATGTCAGAGGGCAGAACGTTTTAGGAGATATGTCGGCAGAAAATTTGCTTAAGCTCACAAAATCAGCTTTTGCACAAGTATCACCTTCGAACTCGGAAGGTTACTGTAGGCATGTACAAAACCTTGAGGCAGAATATTGGACCAAGGATGGCATTGTAGAAATGGCCATTGATATTATTATAAACACCTCTTCACGGTCCAGTGATGAGAGTGAAGATTCTTCTGAGAACTCTCAATATTCTGAATAATCTGACCACTACCCGATTACGACACCAAACCCGGTCTTGAATTTATAAACCACGATTATGACTAACTTGCTCTCAAAAGGTAGGGTGGTTGGGAGGGCAAGTGGGGAACTCGATGTGTAGACACCTCCTCGTGGTGAGTTCTGGGTAATTTCGACAAGAATGCTTGTCAAAATAAGCAAAGATCTACACAAGACGACCACTTAAATACATTTTAATTCATCTAGTGTCCCTGCTGTTACCTACCCAGAGCGATGACCTGGCCGCAAACGTAGCAGGTTTGACTTTCATCTACCAAAGGTTGGCATTACTGGAAATACTCTAGGGGCTGTCTTTGTAACTAATACCGCCACTCCGCCCGCATTTCGTCAATCTATTGGGCAAGAAAAGTTGCGCGAGTAGTAGTTAGCTAGTAGTAGTAGTAGTTGCGCGAGTAGTAGGTGTTTTGCGTTGCTTTGTTTACTTGTGATCTTTTTATCTGTTCGTGGTATTCACAATGGGTAGAAGTGCAAAACTGTTCAAGAAGCGTGGATTTAGAGGTAAGAAGTTGTGAAGACAGTGATGTTTCGTGCGAAGTAATAAATGGAAATAACCTCGAAAATGTCACTCCATGTACATCAGTTCATTCTCAGCCTGGGACATCGAGTGCTTCCAAAAGAAAACTGTTTCGTGGTGATGATGAGGATTCAATGTGTTATAGTGACTGTGACTCAGGCAACATAATTGTTGACTTTGCATTGTCGAGTTTTTTTTGTCAGAATACAAACTGTCGAAATTGCAATAATAGTGATTGTTTGACAGTTGTGGAAGATATTACTGTCAGGAAAGGTTTAGCTGTCAAACTCGTGTTGCAGTGTGATATTTGTGGGGAAAGTAACTCCAAAAGAAGTTCTTGCACCATACCACAAATATTATGACATTAATGTAAGAATGGTATTGTGACAGTACAAAGTCACAATATAACCTAGATGCTCTTTTGACTAGGCTAAGCAGTGTAAGCTCTGTGACGAACATATAAGTTCATTTGACTAGGGTAGTGGGAGTAGAAGCTTGAGAGAGGAGCAAGAAGGCATTTGGGAAATGGAAGGTGCCACGAGTGCGTCTGGAGGTGTCTGAGAGAAAGGCGCTGCTTGGAACCGGGAACCGGCCGAGAACATTCTGGACTTCGCCTACCAGCGTTCTAATATCGTCACCGATAATTAGACGTGTTCACTTTTGCTTTATGCCAGTGTTTTTTGCTTTTTGGTGTGTGTGTGTGTGTGTAAAAATAATGACATCGGATCAAGCCAGTTGACTTTGGGATACTGAAGGATTGTTTGGCAGCGAGATTTCACAATAGTCTCTGAGTGACGGCGTGTAGTACGGCGACATTATTGGTGCTACCACAACTGGTACAGTTAATGTAGGAAGAGTAGACCACAGACAAACAATTTTATGCTGACTGATTAAGCTTTAGCAATTGGGAGTCTGCCTTTTTCTTAGAATGTGGGAGAAAGTGGTTAAGAAGATTCATCTCAGTTGTTTTCATATTGTAATTGAGAGCTTTTAGTTGTTGCATGTTGAACAGTGGACGTAAATTTCTGTTAAATTAGTTGTCCTTACTTCTCAGAGGTATGAAAGGTTATTGCTGCAAGTCAGAGCCTTTTGTTAATTATCAAGCTTCCACTATATTGTGAAACCAATTTTGGGTTTGATATCACGTGTAATTATAGTAAGTGTATGGTGATCAGGAATTAGAATCACAAATGAAGGATTCTCATGCTTTCACTATATTGTAAAACAAGTTTTTGGTGGAGACAAATGTGAAAGGAGTCATGGTGCATAGAATCCAGAATAATTTTTGCAATTATTTTTTTTTGAAAGAGTGGAAATATATTTAATTTGTATACAATCTAGTGTATGAGTATGACTGATAACCTATCAATGAAGATCCCAGAGATTAGACAGGTTCATTGGCTCAAGTTAGGAATGAGCATAAGATACTTTAGGCATAACAGAAAGTTAAGCTGTAGTGTGTACACATCCTGGAATATAGAGGGATGGGTGTACGGTTACAGTATATGGCATGAGATGAATTGGCAAGGGTCAGAAGGCAGCTGAATGCTTTTGTAGTATGATAAATCTTCCTCCAACGAAATTTACTTGTTTTAATAAGAAAATAGAAAAGAGTATTATGAAAGTCAGTGAAGAGTCAATGAAACATGCTGCTGTAGAAGTCATTGCAGAAAATGATGGGTCAATAGACATTGCAGTTGCTCTTCACGGGACATGGCAACGCAGAGGTCCCACTTCTTTGCATGGAGTGGTATCAGCTACATCCGTCGATACTGAAAAGTTCTGGATGTCGACATACTTTCAAAATACTGTGCAGGATGTAGCAGTGGTAGTAGTGATCATGTGACCAGCCGCGCACAGTTGAAACAGCAGCCGCCGAGTGACGTCAGCGGGGCGTTACCGCCCCATGCGACAGGAGACAACCGGTGCGAGCCGGCCGAGCCCGGCTGCGCGCGGACGTCACGCTCGAGCAGGCGGTTAGAGACTCGACCCCGCCCCTACTCCGCAGCTAGTCGGCGGGCCCACAGCCCCGCCGGGCTATAAGAAGGGCTCTGACTCAACGCCAAGGCAGACAGCGAGAGGCCGTGTTAGCGAGTGTATCCTGGCGAGTGTTTTGGTGTTAGCAGTGTGGAGTGCGACTACTACGACGACTGGTGTTACGAACTTGGAACTCTCCTACGGATATTCGGTGACTTGGCAGATTTTGGGACTTCCTCTGGTTTATGACAACACGGCTTCGCTTACGGTATATTCTACTTGTGATTCGGCACTTCAGCCATTGTACCTGGTATTGAATAAAATCATTTTAGGGATCCTTGTCTTTTATTGGATACTTCAGATCACAAATGTGTAAAATATTTTGATGGTGCAAGTGGTGGTATTAAAGCAGTTGGTGCACTGAATATATTCAGAAGGTCAGAAAGTGAACGTGGTGTGCGCTATGTTAAATATCTAGGAAATGGAGACTCAAAAGGTTTAATGAAAGTTAGTCAGTCTAAACCTTATGCGGACATTGACAAATTAGAATGCAATGGCCACTTGCAGAAGAGACTTGGATGAAGGCTTCGTAAACTGAAGAAAGACATGAAGGGAGAGAAACTGAGTGACGGCAAGGTAATTGGTGGATCGGGTCGTCTCACCGATTCAGAGATAGACTTTTGGAAACTTATTATAGTCTTGCAATCAGAAGAAACATAAATGACATGAAAAGTATGCATCAAGCTATATAGGCTTCATTTTTCCACAAGTGCTCAACAGATGATACGCCAGTTCATCACCTTTGTCCCAAAGTTGTAGCGTCACGTTGGCGGCCGTGGGTGGGAGGAGCGGAAGTATCGCATACCTGCGGGCTGAATAGCCTTAGCGCCACGGCGTTGGGATATATTTAGACCAAGTGGACGCCAGCTTGACCTGGAAGGTCACGTGGTAGACGCGAGCCTCCCTCCTACACCAAGAACGGGCACGTGACGTCTACACTCTAGGTATAAAATCGAGCCGACAAGCTCACACGGGGGTTTTTGTTTTGGAAACCTCGCGCGATGCGCAAAACTTTACGCCCAGGCTGGAGCGTGTCGTGCCTCTTGCACGGGAGAAGAGTCAGTGGAGGCGGGACCTACCTAGCTATGTGGGGTATCCACAGGGAAATACTCAAAAGTGTGTAGTTTCGGAGCAGAATTTAGCTATTGTACATACGTGTAAATAAACTAGTTCATACATGTAAAGTCTGTGTTTTTCTCCATGACGCCACAAAGTGAAAGTTGGTGCAAATATCAAAGATCTATTATTACTGGAGAAAAATATGTTCATAAACACTCTTCCTCCTGCTGTTATTGACATAATTAAACCAGTGTATAGGGATTTTACTCAAACTCATCTGCTAAAAAAAATGTATGCACGGTAAGACCCAGAATGCAAATGAAAGTCTCAACAATTGTACATGGGAACGGATACCCAGAATTACTTTTGTTGGTTTTCAAACATTAAAAATAGGAGTTCTAGATGCTGTTCTAACTTTTAATGATGGTGCAGTAGCAAGAAAAAAATTATAAAGAATTTTCAATTTTCAAAATTTACGTTTTTGTTAAAAAATGAAAATTTAGGGAATTAAATATTTTGCAAAATTTCAATGTTTAAACATGTTTTTAAGTTTCGAATGGAATTTGAACGGAGTTTTTATAATCAGTGTATTCAAATATGTGATATTTTTAAGTTAGTGATGCGCGTCATTTTTAACAAATTTCATCATGCAATATTTCCGAAAATAATAGTTAGAAAAAAATAAAAATACGTGTTAACTTATTTGATCCATATAATAAATAGAAAATAATGAAAATAATTAAAAATATGAAGGTGAAATTTTGTTGTTTTTTTTGTGCGATTTGTCGTGGAATGGCTCATTAGTTCATTGTCCCCAATACAAAAAAGCAGTAGGCAAAAACACCAATTAGAAGGCAGATATGATAATATTCTTAACTCGAAAGATTATCAGAAGAGAATTATTGATTTTGTGAAGGAAATCAATATTTACAACAGCATTTAGATGAACAACTTATTATTCTTATGTTTGTATTGTATGTATTGTATTGTATTGAAGGTATTGTAATACTTGTATTGTATCGTTTGTATTATATTCTCTTACATTTTTTGATAATGAACATGGGCCTAAATTTCACTTTGTAATTGTAAAATGTATTCATCTGCTTAGTTGCTAATGGCCTTGATGTCGATGCGACGATAAACAATTAAAAAAGTTAAAAGTCTCGGACTACAGAAGAGGGACAGGTGCTGGGATACAAAAGAGTTAAAGGTCTCCGAGTATAGAAGAATGTTTTTTTTCAACAAACAATGTTGAATATTGCCACGTTATAATTAATTGGTTTCACTTAATATACATCATGTCCATACTCTATAATTCTCCTGTATTGGTTTAACTTATGTGAATGTCTCTTTACTATCTGCACACATTGTAATAATTTTTCGGAGGTTGGTTATAACTACGACAGCTAAATAAAACTATATACAATTTATCAAAAATCTCTGAAAATAAGACTTTGGGTTAAATTAATATAAATAATATTATAGTGAATTAGTAAACAGTATTCAAAACCATACAGCTGGCAATCAGGAATAGACACAGCTGTTCCCGTTTGCGGGAGCAACAAAATTGTATAAAATTACATAAAATGTATAACATATCACTGAAACGTTGGCACTGTAAAAACAGACTTTTTATAGACATACCCTCACGATTCTCTACATTATATTTCGACGAGTGTTTCACGTCTAGGAGTATATGCGAAAGGTATACTTCTTGAAGTATAAACGGAATGTGGACGTGTTGAAGGGCATTTAGTATTGTTTTTTTAGTTATAAATTGTTGTGTAAAGTTTATTATAATTATAAATAAATTTTTCTTTGATTTTTATATTGGAAGCGTTTTAAATTTCAAAATTTAGTAAGTTGTCATATTTCACATCTACGGTGAATGCCGTAGAATCATCAGCCCCTTAAATAAAATATAAATGGATATTTTTGTTTCTCTTCCCATGAATTCATTGAATGAAGAAAGAAAAACCATCACAATATCAAGCGAGACAAGACAGAAAATCCTGGCATCTCCGACGGACAACAGGCCAAGACACCTTATAATTGATAGATACCATATAATATATTGATAAATATTGTACATTACCGTTTTACGGACAAAAATCACAGCTAAACACTGTTGAAATATTAGATTTACTACTGACTGGCAACACGTCGGAGTTGGATATTAGTAGTGGTGATGATAATGAAAATCGGGAAATTTTATTGCCTGAAAACATATATGACGAGAGCAGCAGTTCTGAGCAAAATTCCACAAACACTCATGTATTTTGGAAGAAAACGGACACGTAAAAGTATTTTTGTGCAAATGTACATGTACATTTTGTGCTATTCCTCTCTTTCCACTAATTTCCTCTTCGTGTTTTAGATTCCATGGTCTAGAATCACCAAATGTTCCTGATTCTTTCGTTGAAAAAAGTGATGAAAAACCAATAATGGATTGTTTCTAAGTACGTTTCCATTTTAAATTGCGCGGTCGCCATGGTCGCAGCTCACTGACTTTCAGAACGAGTCAGTGGAGGCAGTTAGCGAGAGGGAACGGCGGCGGAAAGAGAGGTAAGGCATTAGGGACAAAAGGGAGAACGGAACAGTAGCGTTGTGTCGGAGGCGTGAAAGACGCCGAAAACGTATTACTAATAGTTGGCCCGAGTGCCACAGTGTCTAACGTTTTCTGAGCCTCAGTGCGAATTGTGCGAGCTCCTCTTGATTGGATCCGGGTTAGTGAAGTTCCTTTCCCGGGGGACACAATGGCGACGTCCGGGCCTTCCTCTGCGCGCCTCCAAGGGGGAACGCTCAGGAACTGGGTGACCTCGACAGTTGCGAGCGAAAGAGAGTGACCCAGCGCCGCGGGGTAATGTAGCATAGTGTGGCTCCACCCCCGTCCACGCCGGCTCGGGTAGGCGGCCGGAGAAAATCCCTCCAGCCCGCTGAGGGAAGTCGGTTTGGAGCTCTTGGTCTAGATACTGGTAGGGATAATGGGAATGCTGGCCTAGCGGCCAACAACCACCCTGAAAAAGGAGCCGACGGCGCACCAGCTGCTCAAATAGATGAGGTGCTTTACGAAGCTGGCCGGGAAAGCTCGACTTTACTCGGACCAGGAGAGGAACCTGGACCTAATTCAAGAGGCCATGAAGGTGAACCAAGAGCTCACCAAAGTTCAATTGGCGACAAAGATAGAAGAGACGATGGAGCGTTCTGTTGCGCCCCTCCGTCTTACTCTTGAAGAGATGGCGCAGGCGCAAGCAAGGAAGGCGAACCAAAGACTTTTTCGACCTTAAAAATCCACGGCTTCGATTGGGTTTGAACCCGCAAACTTAGGTACAACAGTCCGGTACGCTACCACCTAATCCGATATTAATATACCAAATTAAGAAACGTTCTTGAAGAATGACAATTAAAAAAGTGTGCTCGTGGTTCTTTTTTTCATTTATTAGTCTCCTAGCCCTATTTTCAATGTCTACAAATCATTACAAATGTAGTTAAAAAAACAATAATTTCTGCAATATAAGATTTTTTTCTAACGGCTGGCGGCTCACAATAAAATATTAAATCATTAATGTTAGTCATTTACAATGTGCATAGATGCATCATACAATGTGCATCATAAAGGCAAAACTTGCCTTGTTGAACTTCCACTCCTACTCTACCAAAAAAGAATTCATTTCCCCATGCAACAGAAACAACTTACAGCAGTGAATTTAAATTGGACGTAAGTACATTATGTTAAGAATGAACGCGCCGGCCGCGGCGCGGGGATAATTCCCGCGCTTCGGCACCCAGCAGGCCGCGGGAGCGGCGAGGCGGAAAGCCCGCGCAAGGCGGCCGGGTTGTTAGGGCAATGCCACCCAAATCATCAGGCCGGTTGGCAGTCGGCCATCGTGTTCGTGACGTCATCACGTGTAGTCCTAACATTCCAGCGTAGAGAGCGTGGTTGTTGCGAGTGGTGTGAAGCACGTGTTAATTGTGAAAGTCGTATCTAGCAGTATTTGACAGAGCGTTATAATTGTGCGAGAGAAGAGCAATTTTGATACAGAGAAGGTAAGTAATAATAATATATACTTGTACACATGAACTTAATGGGCGAAAGTGAAGATTTTCTCTATTAAAACTATTTACACTTTATTGTTTTCACAGAATTTTAAGATGCCGTATCGTTGATGTGTGCCCAAGTGCAAGGGAAATTATCCCAATGGACCTAATGTGAGTGTTTTCTCTTTCACAACTGAAGAGAACATCAGACATGCTTGGTTGAAAGTGATAAGCAGAGACAATGTTCAGCCAAGCAAAATCCCTAAGGTTAGTAGATATTATGCTCCACCATACACCACTCTCTGATTTTTTCTGAAACCTTTCTTGTTTAAATTTGTTTTATAATATATTAACATACTATAATATAATAACATACAATGTTATTTATAAGGTATGTGAATGTCAGTTTCAATCCCACCAAATTGAGAGAATAAACGCCATGTTCAATGAAAAGACAGGGCAGATGCTTTCAGCACCATTGGCATATCCAAGGCTTGTTAAAGGTAAGAATTTCTTATTCAATCATTATTTAATCAAATTTATATGTATGATCCAAATAAATGATAACTAATACCTCAAATGTATGGCCCATAGGATATGTACCAAACCAGTTCCCGGATGGCCCCAGTTATTTATCGAAGCCAGTAACATTGAGAGAAAGCCCAAACAAAAAAAGAATGTACCTTGAAATGGCAGCATTAAGCATTGCGTTGGATAATTGTGTCCAAACATTCAGAGTACAATGAGGAAAGAAGTTTCGAAAATTAGGACCAACTTAAAATGGCAATAGATAAACTTAAATATGATAATGAATGGACAGTTCTAATCAAATTCTGTTGTTGGTTGTCGTAGCGGTTGGGCGTGCTTTAGCGGAGCTCCGGGTGAGACAATGGGTTGCTACCTGCAGGAGTATCGGGCGCGCATCGGGGCGTGGGCCGCGCGCTTTTCCTCGTGCGCAGCGCCAGCACCCTCGACATCGTTTAGCGGAGACGGTGCAGCTGCTGGAGCAGCATCGTTGTGTGCGACCACGAGAGCGGTGCTATTATTAATTGGAGGTGTCGAACCTAATCCGGGACCTTCAGTTGAAGCAGATGCAATTCGCATCTTGTGCAGTGGGTACAACAGCAACCTAAAATCGGGGAAACAGTGCGAGTTGTGTGGACTGTGGTACCATGCGAGTTGTAGTAAAAACGGGGACATGGATAACGGCAAATGGTTTTGCAACAAAAAATCGAGTCTGTCTACTGGAAGAGAAACTGGAAGCTGCTCTTCTTCAAATCCAAGAGTTGCAGGAGTTAAACGCAGCTCTGGAGGAGAAACTCCGAGCTGTTTCAGTAGGAGACGCCGCGCAGCCAGTCGTAGAGGCTCCAACTGCGAGAAAACCCATTCTCGTAATTGGAGACTCGATAGTCAGGCACGTAGGCAATCGCAACAAACATATGGATGTTGTGTGCCTCTCGGGAATCCGAACTGAGCAGCTGCGAAGGTATGTGGAGAATAGGGACCTCGGAACGCCAGATACCGTCATATTACATGTCGGTACTAACGATCTTAGGAGAAGAAATCTGGACTTCGTCATGGGGGATATGGGTGACCTCGTGATGAAAGTGCAAGAGAAGTTCCCAAGTGCTAGAATATATCAGTGGGATTCTCAGGCGTCGCGGCATTCCGTGGAGACGGGTTGATGTAGTCAACCGCTTGTACAAATGGGTGGCGCAAACTAGAAATGTGTTTTTTGTGGACCCAAATTCTTGGTTGCACGACGGCGATGTCAGTCGTGACGGCTTGCATCTAAATCACTCGGGGTCCAAAAAGCTGGGTGGACTCTTCTCGCGCGTAGGTGGCCCAAAACTTCCCGCGACAAGCTCGTGAGACCGCATGGCGGTGGCGGCAAGAGATATCGAATCCCATAAAATAGTTTGTGTGGGAATGTCGGCGGCGGACTGCAGAGCGGCGAGTGACGGCGACGTAGCTGCGACCTGCAGTGACGCGGTGACGGCGGCGAGGGACGGCGACGCAGCGCACATTGGGGAAAAAGCCCGAAAAGCTGGCCAAAAGTCCAAAACATAAATTTCTACATATGCACTTGTGTCATATATCATTTTAAAGAGGACAAAATTCTGCATTGAATGCTGTTAATTTCAAAAACGCAAGTTTACCGACTGCGTTTTGACATCGTTTTAAAGTTACCTA
The DNA here is from genome assembly GCA_011170035.1 of Teleogryllus occipitalis. Taxonomy (NCBI): domain Eukaryota; kingdom Metazoa; phylum Arthropoda; class Insecta; order Orthoptera; family Gryllidae; genus Teleogryllus; species Teleogryllus occipitalis. The sequence goes on along the minus strand of BLKR01003000.1, from coordinate 104,808 downwards.
AAATATACTTCTCCTGGGAGTGATCTCGAAGGCTGCTTGCAAGCGCGCGCTCTATCACGCATAACTTCGTTCAGTGATTATATAATGACAATTGGGAAAGTCTATGTTATTCTCGAAGGTGTTATCTGTATGGTGTCTAATTGTCACTTGATTTGTTTGCTTTGGTAACGAGAAATTTATATTAAAAAATTGCGATTTTTCGTTGAATTTTTATAATTTTTTTTTTAATTTCGCAGGTAAAAAGTTATGACTTTCACGTACTAGCACCGTCTTTCACATTTTAAAATATCAAGTATGATGTTCTTTAGTGATATTCATAACAATTAGCTGCTAATATTTGCTAATAAAGTTGTAGGGCAATATAAAACATTTCAAAGCAGATGTTCGGAGGAAGATACATTGGCGTATGAAAACGCGGCGCCCATCTTAACTTTGTTCTGAGAGTCAATAATTATATCAGGAAATATTATATTATTCTTGAAGATCTGGTCGATATTATTAGTAATTATTACTGAATTTGTTTAAATTGATAATGTGCTAATTGGTATTAAAATTGCTTTCGTTTTATTTACATTTCAATTTTTTGTTCTAACAGGATACGAATTAAGACTGCAACCTCCTACAGCAGTTTTTTAGAGTTTAAAAAATTATCTATTATATTTGTTAATAGAATTTGTAACAATTACCTGATAAAATTTGCTAAAACAGTTGAAAGACAACAAATCATATCACAAATGAAATGTTCATCGGAAATCGAGCGTATAGAAACTTCGCAAAAAGTGCAAAGCATTAATATGATTAGTAAAAATTTATTATTATAATTTATTACATTAATTTATTATTCCAAATATTTTGGTTTTTGAAATGTAACTCACAATTTCATTATTTTACTAGCATAAAACAAAAGTTGTTACATCCGTCAGCGCCACCGTGTCTGTTACAGCTATATTCAATATTGAATGAAATTGATGAGGAATATTCTCAATACTAACGAATGGTATGGCAAATAATATAAACAAAATTATATTAAACATTGTAGTAATTTTGTGAATTTATGCAATAAATTGAACGAAATGGAATTGAACAAATTTTGTAACAGAAAACATGAAATGTCAGTTGAATCGTTTCTGACCTGCTGTTTGGAAGCCACCAAACCAAGTACGTGACTTCAGGCGGGTGAAAGGGCTTAAGTACCGGACTACGCGGTGGAGGAGGAGGAGGAGGGTTAATGGCCTGGGAATGGTGCCCTGTCTATTGCGCCGCTCTGCAAGTGTATTTGCTAGTTGCCAGTACTAAGTCTCCCGCACTGTAGTGAAGACGTTCGTGTTTACAGTTTTAGAGAGTACATTTTTCTGTGGTGCGTTGTGATTTTGTTGAAAATACAAATTCACCTACACACACTTCGTGGCTCACTGGGATTTAAATTGTCATTGTTCATCTGATAAAATGGAAGCTGTTCCTGGAAGTACGTAAAATACTGTTACAGATAAAATAAGAAACTAAAAAAAAAAGAATTAAATTCTCCAGGCGTGCCACAAAAAAGTATTAGAACGTTAATTGAAAGTAAATAAAAAGAAATAAGTTATAGGAACGGCTTAGTAGGGTATTGTTGGGAAGTGCACTAATCATTGTTTCAGGATCTGGCGATGAAGTAATATTGCATACGCGGAAAGAAATATTTATGTTGCTACTGAGATGTTTGAATACAAATTTCAATGAACAAGTGAATTTTCTCGAAACTGAATAGTCGAAAAAGAATGGTTGCCGCGTCAGAATTAGCGACATTTCAAAGCAGACATTACCTTGTGTGATTTCGAGGTGTAAGTAAAGGCGGCAAGCAGCATCAAGAAATACGAATTTTTTCTTAAAAAAACACGAGAATTGGCTGAATGTATGCGTGTCCTTTCTGAAAACACCAAGTATTAGATTAGGTTTCGAAACTCCAAAGGTCAAAATTGGTACATCAATTCAAAATTTCAATGAATCTAGTGAGAGAACAAAACGAAGAAAAACAGAAGACATGAGAAGATTATACTCATCACAGGAATTATCTTTTGGAACCCAAATGAGTTTAAGAAATGAAGGGAAATTGGAAGCTGCAACAGTTGTTAAAAGTGTCACTTTGACTTCCCCTACAAGAGCGTCAAAATACCAAAGAGCATATACTGCAGAAAGAGAAACTACAATCTCAGGAGTAAAGGCTCTTTCTATTGTGACAGAAGCAAAACTCACCAGAACTCAGTATAATGTTATTAGATCTTCGATGCAAGATAATAAGTGTAAATTGTTTCCTAGTTATACCCACGTGAAGAGAGCAAAAGATGAGTGTTATCCTCCACGGTCTGCTATCACCATAAGTGAAAGAAGTGCCGAAGTGCAGTTTCAGGCATTACTTGACCACACATGTGATCGAACTCTTTTAGTGCAAACTGAAGTTCTTCAGTCTGCATTATTGCAGAATGTGAATGAATTTTTTTTACTTAAAATGGGTATGTGATGGGAGTTCCGGTCATAGCGAATACAAACAACAATTTAGCCATGATGCTGATTTGGACTCAAGTGTATTTATTAGTTCTCTTGTTCCTCTGCAACTCATAGGAAATGACTGTGAATGCAATAAGGAATGTGTGTTATGGAAGAATCCAAGTCCATCATCTCCACGATTTTGTCGCCGTATTAGAGTACAATTTGTTCGTGAAACGAAGGAATTATCTGTAAATGAAGTAAAAGATATTGAGAAATCAATTTCATCCCTTGTGCCATTGAAAAGGGTTATAGATGGGAGAACGATAACAGTTCACTACGTTTTATCTCTCACTATGGTCGACGGAAAAATTTGCAATGCCCTTACATCTAATGCTTCTGCCCAACGTTGCTTTTTGTGTGGTAGTACATCAAAAGACTTTAATGATATAGATAAAATGCTTCAACTTGAGTGTAAAGAGAAACATTTACAATTTGGACTTTATCTTGCATACCTGGATTCGCCTTTTTGAATGCCTATTGCACCTTTCATATAAACTTGATATAAAAAAATGGTCTTCTCGGAATAAAGATGAAAAAAGACTTGTGGCCGAAAGAAAAGAAAGGATTCAAAAAGAATTTAAAGTCAAACTTGGTCTGCTTGTTGATCGATCTAAACCTGGTTCTGGAAGCTCTAATGATGGCAATACAGCTAGGCGTTTTTTTCAGAACTCAGTAGTATCCGCCTCAATAACTGGTATAGACGAGTGTCTAATAAATCATTTTCACACCATCCTTCAGGTCATCTCTAGTGAGTACGAAATAAATATTTCAAAATTTCAGAATTTTTGCATTAAAACCGCAAAGTTGTACGTGGAAAAACTCTTGGTATTATATGCCAACAACACTCCACAAACTTTTAATTCACGGCCCTCAAATAATAAATTCTGTTTTGCTGCCAATCGGTCAATACTCGGAAGAAGCGCAAGAGGCAAGAAACAAAGATTTTAAAGTTTATCGCAGTGGATTTTCCAGGAAATGCTCAAGACAAAAAAACTTAGAAGATATTTTTCATTGGCTTCTTGTGTCGTCTGATCCACTGATCACTAGTCTAAGAAAGCGCCCTCAAAGGAAAATGAATCAATTCTCTCCCGAAGCAATATCACTTCTCATCTGCCCGGACATCACTTCTGGCGATGAAGAGTCCTCTTCGGAAGACGAATAAGTGCACTCATCTTTTAGGTAAGCTTTAAGTTATAATTGTTTTAACTTTAGAAACGTATTTCATTTAAAATAATAAGAAAATAATTATTCAACTCTAGTTTAACCAATATTAGTTTCTTGTTATTAACAAATAAATTGAAGGAAAATTTGGGATATGTCAAATACTCCAAAATATTGCAGAAATACATCCTGATCTATCAATTGTCGACTTTTATTACCATATGAATGAGATTAGTAGACAGACAAATAATATTTTGTAGAATATGTGTGTCAAATGATTTATAAATTAATTTCCTGATGTATTATTGTCTCTATTTATTACAATTTAAAAAAATTGCAAATGTAACTTCAGATTCGGATTCAGCGACCCCAAAAACCCCTAGATAAAATGTTTTCTACGCGATTGGCACCTTACTTGACTTTTGGCCAGCTTTTCGGGCTTTTTTTCCCAATTTCCCCGTACTTTTACGGGGTCATTTCGCTTACCCTGTCTGCACATTTTTAGGACTCCTTTGTGGTCGGTAATTCCAGGAATTGTCCCAAACCAACTCGTTAACGACGCGTTGAAAGAAAAAATTGTCAGTTTTATAGAACAGACGTTACAAACATGCAATTATATTTGAAAAGCAAATTTTCAACTTGGGCTTCTAGCGGATGTACAGTCGAACAGATATGGACAAACTTTAACAACATAATTTTAGAATGCTTAGCAAAATTCGTGCCTACCAAGAAACTACGGTGCCATTCGGATCCGGTGTATTTCAACAAAGAAGTGAGGCGACTGAAAAGGAAGGTTAGGAAAGCGTATAGTAAACGTAATGTAGAAAAGGAACACAAAAATTATTTTCTACAATTATTTAGACTTACTAGTGTAGCGTCGTGTCGCTAAAACAGCGTGGGCACGTGGCGCATGGTGCACCGGATGCGTAGACAAAGGCAGAAGCTATGACACACGGGGTTTTTCCGACAGGGTGTGCGGGCGTTAGGCGGCGGGCAGCATCGCGAGGGCTATTTAAGGGCCGTGCGAACAATAGCTCGTTCTTCTTGTGTGATCGTGGCAGCAGCAGCGGAGGTCGTCCGTGAGAGGTGCGAGCATCCACACGCGGCGCAAGGAGCCGGCAGTTATTGTCGTGACTAGTGTGACATGTAGTCGGTGTCAGGGCAGGCGGTACTACGCACGGCGAAACATTAGGTAGTATGTTGCGGTGTGGTAGTCGTAAATATCTCTCCTAGCAGTGGGGTATATTTAGTTAGTTAATTGTATACAGTGCATTGGTTATTTGTGACTACGGTCTAAATTGTGAATAAACCTGCTATTACAACCCACTCTCGTCTGTGTACTGATTACACCCGTATGACCCCACACTAGCATTAAAGTTACATACCCAAGAAAATTACCTAAAATCAATTCTAAACGATCGATTGAACTGTTGGCAAAATTTCTTCAAGAACGTAAGACATAAGAAAGGGAACAGATTCTCGTTCAGGCAGTCGAAGGGTATGGACGTGTCCGTCCCTGCTCCGCCAGGCGACCCTTCGCCGCCTTTCACCGCCCGCGCGGTGTCTTTGTGGCCGCGGTTGAGCTCCGCTCCCGTGGGCCGCTCATCCGGGGTACCAGGCGGGCCATGCTCGCCCGCTAGCGACAGCAAACCGGAGGACAACGACAGCATGTCGAGCTCCCCGCCGGTGGTGGCACCCCCACCTCCGCCGCCGCGGGAAGATGACAGAAGAAAACAACTGTCTGCCTTTCTTGGACGTTCTTGTCAGTAAGCGCGAAGATGGCACCTTGGGACACTCTGTCTACCGAAAGCCGACTCACACGGACAGAAACCTCCACGCGGAGTCGCATCATCATTCATCTACAAAATTAGGCATATTAAAGACGTTAACCACACGAGCTATCAAGGTGTGCGACGAGCGCTCGCTGCCTGATGAACTCCGAAAACTCGAACATACGTTCAGGGCCAACGGCTATTCCCGAACTGCGATCAAACGTGCGCTGACCTGTGCTACGGGCCACTCCGAGGGTTGCGGCAACCCCGAAGGTCGTGGCATCCTAGACGGGCGTGGAGTCACCGAAGACGGCGGCAGCACTGAAGATCGACAGGCTACTACGGACACGGAGGAGAGTGGGAGAATAAAATTAGCCGTGCTTCCTTACGTCCGCGGTGTCACCGACCGGTTGGGAAAACTGCTTCGGAAAATCAACATCCGGACGGTTTACACAGCTCCTGACAAGCTGCACAACGCCCTGGTACGCATCAAAGACGCGTCACCACCTCTCCAGTCGGCTGGTGTCTACGAAGTTCCCTGCAGCTGTGGCAGGACGTACATCGGTGAGACCGGGCGCACTGTGTCGGAACGCCTTAGGGAGCACATCTTCCATTACAATAAGAACAACACCAACCGTTCCGCTATAGCACACCACTCGGAGGTTTCGGGACATGCCATCGAGATCGACAAGACTCGGCTCCTGCATAAAGAAAATAGGTACTGGCCCAGGCGCTTCAAAAAAGCTTTAGAGGTCAATAGACAACATAACATCGACACGGACGCCGGGCTCAACCTTAATCCGGCCTGGAAATCGCTGCTCCCGCCAATCCGCGACTGCGAGGGAGCTGCCACACGCCGTCCGACCTCGAGGACGCCCGGCGCGAGGCGTGGGTTGGCACAGACCGCCAGCCAATCAGAGCGACCCCTCCGCCAATCACGGCGCACCCACCCCACCCGGCCGCCCAGGCCGGACAATATTTACCCGACGCTCAAAGCGATGTCAATGCCCTGATGAAGCCTGACACACAAGCGAGTGGAAACTGCTGCAGAGCAGAGCAGCACTCCAAGAGCAAAATTGTAGCTTAGGGCTAAGTATCGGCCAGGAGTCGGGAAACCGCCCGCGATACCTAGCGGTAGAGTAGCTAGCGGAAGACGACAGACGACACCGCATCTACACCTGTACTACCGTGCGCAGCAAGGCAAGACCGAAACCTGCGCCTGCGGGGAAACATCGCCCCCTGCTTCTAGGACTGACCGGCATCAGAAGAAAGGCCAACAGGCCTAATAATCACCCCTCGGAGCTGCTAAAGAAAGCCGTTGAGGAACTCCACGACAACAACACCCGGGAGGAGCGGCTGCGGCCGCGCCTCCATGGAAGCAGAAACCACCATGGAAGGTATTATGCCCACAGACGGCGACCCGTCTGCCCGCTCTAAACGCGACCGCTCTACCTCCCCCATACCTGGCCACTCCTCTGACCCCACCGACGACCAAGCTGGAGGACAATTCCTGTTCCCCAAAAAGACTGTCCCGCAACCCCCCCCCCTACTCGCCCACCAGACCTCCCCCTTCACAACTCTTTTACCTCCTTAGCCATTGATGACCCTCCGCCACCTGCACCCTCCTCACAAAGCCAAAACCCACACCCATCTAACTCTCAACGGCAACAACCTCCACCACAAACCAACACCCCCGCCACCCCAAAACCAAGGATAGGACTCATCAGGATTGACCTCAACTCTCTCTACAGCCCGACCGAACTGACTAATGATCTGATTAGAAGCAGCAACCACCAGATGACCGCAAAGTGTTCAAGCACTGAATTGATAATCACCCCAAGACTGTCCAGGCTCACTCCCAAATTTGTAACAGACTTCAGGCTATTAAGACTGACCCCTCCTTAAAATCACTGTACTTCCCTGACCTATCGTACGCATACAACAGAGCTACCGAGGACACACGGGACAAACTTGTTATTAAAGGACTCCCCCCTCAATTCCCGACTGAAACGATTCGAGACTACATGACCGAACTGGGACTGACAGTATACCATATCACGGAAATGCAAAGACGCGAGGACGGACAACTGAGACCTATGGGACTATACACTGTGGAAATCCCCAAAAAGGACATTACTGAGACCAAGCAAAGACTAAGATACATCGGACATTACAGCATTAAGGCAGAACCTCATAAAAAAACTGACCACGTCCCCCAGTGCAGAAACTGCCTGAAACTCTTCCACACGAAATCCTACTGTCAGAGAAAAACTATCTGTGCCCTCTGTGCTTGCCCCCACCCCACTGAATCCTGCCCCCAATCCTTAAACCAACAACCTCAGTACAAATGCCACAACTGTACCGGAAACCACCCTGCCTATGACCAAAACTGCCCCTACCTCCTCCAAGCTAAACAAGCCAGAGCCCAACAAATAAACCGATCCTCAAATCCCCCCTCCCCCTCCTGAACTTAACAACCAGAACTTTCCCCAACTCAGAAACCAATCCAACTCTTATGCCTCCACCCTTAACCCTGACTCACCCCCACAACAGAACAATCCCATTTCATCCATGTCCGACATCAAGGAACTCCTAACCTTAGTTAAATCCTGTAATTTACCCCAACTCCTCCAATCCCTAAAAACAATCCTAGAAATATTCAAAGGCCCAGAGGACACCCTCGCAAAATTAATCCTTGCTGGCATTAAGCTTGTCGAGATATTCAATTAATGGCTCCCTACCCCCGATTCCTCACCATTTCTTCCTGGAATGCACGCGGCGGTCTCCACAACAAAAAACCCCTAATAACCCAATTCCTTAAAGACCACTCCGTCGGAGTCCTGTGCCTCCAAGAAACTTTCCTAAAACCAAACCTATCTTTTACTATCCCGAACTATCTCACATATCGTAACGGTCGTCCCTCTGCTTACGGAGGCACGGCCATCCTAATCCGAAAGAATATCCCCCACGCCCAATTCCAAGTCCCAAATACCACGTCCCTTGAATGCTCTGCAGTCATACTAGGTACCCCAACAACCCCTATAATCATAATATCCGCATACAATAAACCGAAATCTCCCATCATTGACTCCGACTTCTCAATTCTGTTAAATCTCCCCCACCCCTTTATCCTAACAGGTGACCTAAACGCAAAATCCCAGCAATGGGGCTGCAAGACTGACAACAGCAAAGGACGAAAACTGGAATATCTACTATCTTCTCACCCATCCATATTAATTAAAAGCCCTGCGGAACCCACCCATCTTATGAACGACCAACCTAACGACATACTCGACATTATCCTCCACTCCGTTAACCTCAACATCTCCACCCCCACTCCAAAACTAGATATACTCAACCTATCAGATCACCTACCCATAGTATTTGCAACCTCTATCACGCCATTCAAACTCCCTCAACCACCACCCATACTCCAAACTAATTGGAAATCTTACTACCACATCTTGTCCAAAAAGATCCACTCCCCCCCGTCAATACCTTCCACCCCTGAAATTGAAAAATCAATAACCCACCTAGCAAAATATAACCCACCATAGCCCGTCATACGCAGTTTTTTAACTGTTTTTTGACGTAAAATAAATAAAAAATAAAATAAAATAAAATAAAAACAAAACAAATTAAGAATGCCTTCCAAAAATCCACTACAAGAACCCAACAAGTCCACCCCACCCTCCCAAACGAAATTCTCTCAGCAATACGCCTTAAAAGACAGACCCAAAGACGATACTATAAAGACAGACGGGACGAAGACAAACGTAGACTCAAACAACTACAAAGACTAGTACACAACTTACTTCTACGCCACGAACAACAAACAGTAAACGACCTAATAGACGACAAAGACAGCCCCAACCAATTACATAAAATAGTCCGCACTGTCAGAGCAACTCCCATCAAGATATCACCACTCCTCACCCAAACCAACAACCTTATTTTTGACCCCCAAACCATAACCAACACCCTAGCCCAATCCCTGGCCGTGCACTTCGAACCCCAAAACCTCCCCATCCCAGACAAAGTTCTTCTACAATACCTAAAAATCTCACACCCACCGCTTAACACCCAACACCACTTCCAGTCACGAAATTCTCCAAATCTTAAAAACCATCAGCATCACCAAAGCGCCAGGCCCCGACGGAATTACCCCATCCCAAATAAAACACCTCCCCAAAAACGCAATAGACCTCCTTACAAAAATCTACAACTCCTGTTTTTCCTTATCTTACTTCCCCACCCCCTGGAAGACCGCCCGTGTAATAATGATTCCCAAACCCGGCAAAGACCATCGGCTTCCCTCAAACTATCGCCCCATCAGTCTCCTCCCTATTTTCGGTAAAATTCTTGAAAAAATCATCCTTCTTAGACTAAACCCAATCTTAAACCCCATAATCCGTCCTGCTCAATTTGGTTTCCGTGAGGGTCACTCCGCGGGCCTCCAAACACTTAACCTCGCCATATCTATAGCCACTCCACTCCGTCAAAAATTGAAACCCCTGCTATCTTTACCGACCTTTCCCATGCTTACGACACCGTTGCTCACAATATCCTCTTAATGAAGCTTCACCCTCACATTCCCACGCACTTATACACTTTACTTCAAAATTACCTCTCCCAAAGGTCATTCTTCGTCCGACACCTTTCAAAATCCTCCCCTACCTATCAGATCCAAGCCGGCGTCCCCCAGGGCGCCGTACTTTCCCCCATCCTATTCTCTCTATATGTAAATGACATCCCACCCACGCACGGTGTCAAAGCCTTCCTCTATGCCGATGACTTTGCCTTCCTCTCTTCCTTCCTATCCCTACCAGCGTCCCTTAAACAATTACAAAAAGCCCTCAACTCCCTTCACCTCTGGGCCCGAGAAAACGCTATCACTATTAACCCTTACAAATGCCAAGCTATTCTCTTCTCCTTCCGCAGACACCCCCCCTCCACCCCTTCAAATCGACAACCATCCCATCCCATGGCAAACTACAATCAAATACCTTGGAATCCACTTCTCCAACAGGCTCTTCTGGACCCACCACATCACCCAAGCCCTAACCAAATCCCACCGTATCATCAATATGCTTATACCACTTCTTACCCACCGCTCTCTCCCAATAAAGAAAAAACTAACACTCTACTTCACCTACATTCGTCCCATTCTCACCTACGCCCACCCAACCTGGTTCAATACCTCCACCTTAAACCACTACAAAATTACCCTTCTGGAAAACCGTATAATCCGCCTCATCTTCCGCCCCCCCCTACTCACCAACTTCAATAACATCCGCTCCCAACACCAGATCCCACACATCCTCACCCTCCTACACGAATCTTCAATATCCGAAATCCAAAAATTCATTGAAGACCCCACCTATAAACACCTTCTTTCATCCCACATGCACATCCTCCAAAACCCACCCAGGAAAAGACTTAAAAAACATCCACTCGAGATCCTTCAACTCCCACCACCGCCTACCTAAACCCCACAAACTAAAACACCTACCCAACAGCACTGTGACTGACGCCGACTACGACCGAAGCACCACAAGGAAATAAACCACTCTCCCAATAACCATGACAATAAAACAATAGTAAATCCCCCATCCATCCCGTAATAAAGTCCACAACACCATCACGCATCATTACCAAACTCCGACCTAATAAACCCATCCCCCAACTCAACAAACCAACCCGTCTTCCAGCTCTACCAGTAACCCTAAACAAAACAACCCATCTTCCCCAAACAAAAGAACCCGTCAGAACACCCACCCCCAAAACCCCAATCCCCGTCCTCGTATGGGGGAAGGTCAGTCGACCTACAAAAACATTCACCATCCAGCATTAAAAATTGAATGAAGAGCCCAGAGAAATCCGGGCAGGCATTCATATGTTACCCCACAAGTATCTGTATCTGTATCTGCGACATGTCAGGCGAAACGTCGGCTTCTCAGCCCACTACGCGGCGTCACCCGGACAGCGAAGAAGTCATCGACTCGAGCCGCGGAGTAACTCTGCTCCCTCACAGGGTAATACCAAAACAAGTCAAGTACCGAATGCGCCACGGCAAACTAAGATCTCCTCAATTGGGAGCTTCTACATTGAAAAGGCAGCACTGAACGACCCAATCGGCCTAACTAACCATCTACGCGCATACTGCAAAAAAGCGCTGTATGCGCAAATTAATGCACAACCATTGATCCTTCGCCCTGGCAGTGTGGAGGATCACCAAACCATCGACCGCCTCCTTAAGGAAACAAAAAATGATACGGAACTTAATTACTATTTTCACCGTGCCACGGCCGAAAGGCGCAAAAGACTCATTATCCGCGGACTTGAAGCCAACATGTCCTCCGAAGAACTGAAGTCAGAAGTCCAAAAACACGGCATTGTAGTTCACCACATCGGGGAAATTAAAAAGAAAGTAGGCTCCAATAAATTTGAAGGAATAGGATTGTACTCTATTGAATTCAACTACTCACAACTCACAGAACTAAAAAAGATAAAACATCTTAACTTCATTAAAATCAACCTTGAGGAACCAAAGGATAACAACAGAATCCCGCTTTGCTTAAATTGCTGTGCGTGGGGGCACACGAAGAACGGGTGCCGCCGGCAAGCACGATGCATGGGCTGCGCGGGCAAGCACAACTCATCGCTCTGCCCTGTTACTGACAGGCTTAACACTCAGCCGAAGTGCGCCAACTGCGCAGGAGCACACCCGGCGAACTACAAAGAGTGTATTTTCCATGTAGAAGCTCTCCGCGCTCGCCAACAATCAATCGCCGAGCGTTGATCGCCGCCCGCGATCAACGCTCCGGCAACGAGTTCACTCCTGGCAACGCGCAGACACGCACTGGGTTTCCAGTGCTCGCAGCTCCCAGCGCTAGCCCCCCTGCATGGTGGGGACAAACCAACCAATCGCAGGCCGCTCCAAACGCACAGCAAACAGGGACGCAGCAAACCACGGGTACCTTTTCAGATTTAAAAGAACTTATCAACTTGCTAAAAGAATTTAATTTAACAAAAATAATATCTGCTGCTAAAACAGCACTCGAAATTTTTAAAGGCGAAGGCGACCCAATGAGCAAAGCACTTCGTGCACTTGAAGCCGTAGCTGAATTCTTCTAAATGGCGAACATAACTAATCGCCTGTACAACATAACGTCGTGGAACGCGAATGGCACGCTTAGAAAATCAAAAGCTTTAATAGAAAAATTCTGCGATGACTACTCAATAGCAATCCTTCTTATCCAAGAAACACATCAACCCATCCAAAACTTTTCAGATACGTGGCTATCACATTTACCGCGATGATAGAACTAATAAGGCAAGGAGGCGGGACGGCAATTGCTCTTAGGAAATCTTTACCGCACACAAGAATAACTACACCGCAACTTACAAATCTCGAAACAACCATAATAGAAATAGGAACGGCCACTGGTCCGATTAACTTTATCTCCGTGTATAATAGCCCAGCGCAGCCCCTTCTATTATCAGATTTGGACTTAATCATTTCCACAGGCACCACAGTTGTAATCGGTGGTGATTTAAACGCAAAAAGGTTAGAATGGGGCTGCAAAACAAATAATCCAGCCGGTAACGCACTAAAAACCTTTACTGAATCCCACCCATCGCTAGTTCTCCACCCACCCAGCGGCCCCACCCATCTCATCAATCACTTCCCTCACGATATTCTTGACCTCATTATCCATTCCTCCAATCTTCACCCTACTATACCACGTCCACTTAACGAACTCCAATCTGACCACCTTCCAATTATCTCAGCAATATTTCTCGGAGCTTATCCCTATTCTCTCCAATCAAAACTCAAAATTAACACCGACTGGAGGAAATTTCGCGACCGTGTGGCCCACAAAGTTCACGCTTCCGCTCGCGCGCCCGAAACACCCGAAGAAATAGATGAAGCGGTCGAAAGATTCGAAGAAAAACTCCGTCACACTTACTTTTTCAATACAACTAAAACCAAATTCAATAATCAACGCGACGCTACGCCGGCGAATACAATCTCACTCATTCAAGAGCGCAGACGAGGGCAAAGACGTTACTATGCTACGCGGGACCCGATTGACAAATCCATCTTTCAAGTAACACGAAGGGCAGTCTCTAAACTGTTGCAAACGCACAGAGAGACTCAGTGGGAAAAATTTCTTCTATCTGCAGACGTTAAAGATAGAGGAGATCTGTGGAAACTGCAAAAAACGTTAATAAACCCGTCAGTACCCCTCTCAGCCCTCAAAGATGGCAACACCACCACGTACGACCCAGTGCGGAAAACAGAAATATTTGCATCAACCCTCGAAAAAAGATTTAGACCAACCTCAATAAATTCCTATCGCTTCTTCAATAATCAATATATCCCTGTACCAGACGTTCTCTCAGATACTTACGAAGACTTTATTCGAAAACGAAAACGCCGACAGACGGCAACTAGAAGAAACAAGACTCCAAATTACTGAAGAGCAACTAAGAGAAAAAATTAAACAACTATGCGACCGGAAAGCGTGCGGCCCTGATCTAATAAGCGGTAAAATGTTCCTTCCTAAGAACCTTCCTAAGAGCGCCGTCCTTGCCCTTGTTCAGATTATGAACGCAGTAATTGTAACCGGATACTTTCCATCTAACTGGAAAAAAGCGCAAATCATTTTACTCTTAAAGCCTTACAAAAATTCTACCGATCCGGAAAATTACCGCCCTATTAGTCTATTATCGCAAATTTCTAAAGTATTTGAACGTCTTCTCCTCCCCACCATCACTTCTAAATTGGATGAAGAAGCCATCAGAGCCACACAATTTGGTTTTCGCAAAGGTCACTCGTCGGCAATGCAAACGTTTCGCCTTGCAGTGGAAATCGCATCCTCTCTCTCTTTTCACTGTGCCATTCCTGCAATATTTTTCGATTTTTCCTATGCCTTCGACAAAGTCAACCACCGCATTCTTCTTCAAAAATGCCGCAAATTCCTTCCAAATTATCTATGCAGTCTTTTATTCAGCTACCTCCAAAAAAGAACCTTCTATGTTAAATTTCAATCCCACAAATCATCTATTAAATCCATCCTAGCCGGCGTCCCACAAGGAGCTGTGCTCTCTCCTCTACTTTTCACATTATATATCCATGACCTTCCACAAACGCCTCACGTCACTGAATATCTTTTTGCCGATGACGTGGCCTTTGCAACTAAATTTACAAGAACACAAAGCGCCGTTCGAAGACTGCAAGACGCCAAAGACAATCTCGTAAACTGGTGCCGACTGAATGGAATTACAATAAATGCAAATAAATGCCAAGCAATATTCTTTAGTTGGAGGAAAGAACCACCACCCACTCCAATAGCCATCAATGGAATTCGTCTCCCCTGGAAAAAACAAATCAACTATTTAGGTATTCAATTTGACAGGAAGCTTCTGTGGCAATCTCAATGCAAAGAAGCGGCTAAAAAGATGGGCTCTCGCATCGCTCGTCTGTCACCCATTTTAAGAGCTAAAAACATCACATATAAAACGAAACTTTGCTCTACCAAGCGTGCATTAGAAGCGCGGGCACCTACGCGTGCATACCCTGGGCTACAGCCTCCGCAGATAACATGCGCAACCGAAGTCAATCAGAGAACAGATTCATTAGAACTGCGGCCCCCAGTGCCGACGCGGCACCCGCCAGCGGCCATGAGGCACAGCACTACCCCAGCCCTTCTGAAACCCCGCTCGAGGATCCCCCACGAAGGCAGAGGAGGGGGAAGAAGAAGAGCCTAGCCGCCCAAGAAGCAGCCGCCCGCAACGCCGCGTCCACCGCCACGGCAGAGGCGGCGAACGGGAGCTCCGGCAGGGAAAGTAAGGTGACCACGGGCTCCGAAGCGCGTCGGTCTCCCACCCCACTCCCCGAAACAGATCCTCCTCTCGGCGAGCAATCGCCCGCCTGGCAGTCCGACTCCGTGCGCCAGCGCGGCCAGCCCCGTCCTGCGAATGGCGAGGCGGACGCCTCCGCCCGCGGAACCTGAACCGGCGGTCGTCTCACGACCGGCGAGACGACCCTACTGCATCCGGCTGCAAATACACCCAGATGCGGTTAAAGAGCACGCAAAAGCAATTGGAGAGGCCACTGGGAAGTTGGCCACAATCGGTCGCGTCACAACCCGAAAGGGAAAAGTTGGCTATCAGATTTTGACCTCCTTCCCAATTGCGTATCGGGAAGCCGAAAAATATGCAAGACTGCATAAAATCTTTTTGTTTGGGCACCCACCCCCACCTCTACTGAGTGAACGTACACATCGCATGTACTTTAAACAGGTTCCGCGCGGCATCACTGCTGACGAGGTGCGCGAGGAGCTTGTAGGCGCAGGCCTCCACCAACATGTGCGCCGCGAACGCTCCGAAACCGGAACTTCGGAGAGCAGTGATGCTGCAGGTGGCGAAGCCACCGAAACTCGTTCCGTGCGCACGGGCACTTTTCGCGTCACCCTTCGCGCGGATGAGTCGCGCAAAGCTTTCGGCATCACGGCCATTGCCTCCTGCGAGGTAAAAGTCGATCGCGAAAAATGGAAGCGCCCCCGTTTCTGCGAGAGATACTGCAGATGGGAACATGCAAAAACTGCGAATATCCCGTGAGATGCAAGATCTGTACGGGAGAGGGTCACCTGGCAGACAAGCCCGGTGCGAAGGACTGCCCCATACGCGGTACTTTGGCCCACCCGAAATGCTGCAATTGCGGCGGGCACACCGCATCTTACACAAAATGCGGAAGGTGCACACCGTTGCAGCGCTCATCGAGCACTCAAAGGCAACCTACTGAAAGGCCCAACGGCAACCTACCGAGAGGCATGGACGCCGCTCAGGACCCCACTGCGCCGCAGAATAAAGCGGCGCAAGAGACGCGGTCTCGCGCTCTCACCACCCAACAGGGAGCACTCTCCGAAGACCAGATTCGGGAAATGATTCTGCTCCTCACCTCACTTCTTCCCAACAATGGCGCAGAATAATCTAAATTCTTCGTCTTACTGCGAAGCACCTCTGCGAACATGCACCTGGAATGTTCAAAGTGCGTGCGAAAAGACCCAGTTAATACAAAACTTTGCCATCGAGCGACAACTCGACATTTTGGCGCTGCAGGAAACGTGGTTTCACAAGCATCACACTGCCCGTATTCAAGGATACGCAGTGTATCGCAGAGACCGCGAGGTCAAACGGGGGGCGGCGTTGCGCTCCTGGTCCGGCGTGACATCCCCCAGCTCGAAGTAACGACCCCACCTGGTGCCCTGCGTTCTCTAGAGGCGGTCGTGGTGAGGGTTTGGACGGTTGGCGGCCGACTTACAGTTGCGTCCGTGTACTGCCCGAACCAGCATCTAGACACTGCCTGTATCGACGCGATACTCGCGTTAGATACTAAAGTCCTCATCCTAGGGGACTTCAACGCGAGGAACAGACAGTGGGGCTGCCTCGGTGCAAACTGAAACGGCACCCGTTTAGCCAACTACATTGCGACGAGACGTGGTGTATATGTATGCGCCCCGAAAGAAGCCACGATCTACCCGACTATTGGTAACCCGGGAATTATCGACCTTGCGATCGCGAAAGGAATCGATTGCGCAGCCCCGCTTTCGATCTATTTGGTTTCCGATCACAGGCCGGTAACATTCGTGGTTTCGTCTTTTGCCGCAGCACGCCGAAACAAATTCAAAATAACCCACAATACCAACTGGGCCGGTTTCACAGCTCACGTAAGCACTGTGCTTGAGCAAAAACCGCTAAATTCACGGGACGAAATCGATAGCGCGGTGATTCACATCACCTCCGCGATTCGAACGTCCTACAAATTAAATACCATCATTACCCGCGAACCGGAATCTCGTCCTGAGCTTACAGATGAGCAGAGAAGGACGCTGCAGGAGCTCCGCAGATATTCTAAATTACACAGTCGCTATGGCGATCCCGCGGACGGAGCGAGGGCGCGAGCTGTCAGCGGAGTATTCCGTAAATCCCAACAAGACGAGAGAACCGCAAAATGGTCGCGCACGATCGAAGACTGCAATCTTCGTGAAAGAAACCTCTGGGGATTATCTAAGGCGCTGGGCCGAAAGGCGGGAGTATAACAGCCGCCTAGCTCCGCGCGCTCGGCGCCAAAGGGGAGGAGTTCCTACGGAAGCTCCTAACCTCGTGCCTAACGCTAGGATATTTTACCAGAGCGTGGAAAATCGCGACAGTATCCATGATACCAAAACCCAACAAGGACCAACTTCTTCCGAGCGGTTACAGACCTATTAGTCTCCTCTCTCTTGCAAAAGCTTTCGAGCGCCTGATCCTGGAGCGCTTGCAACGGGAAATACGGCGCCTTAAACTTCTTAGAGATGAGCAATTCGGGTTTCGAATTGGGCTCCGTTCTGCGCAACAACTGACGCGGCTATGTACTGAGGTCGGTCTCTCTCTCGAAAGACGGCAGAACTTGCCGGTGGTTTTTCTAGACATGCGGTCGGCATTCGATTCTGTATGGCACAAGGGGGCACTCGCGTGTCTTGCGGACATTGGAATCAGCGACTGCTATGTCAGACTAATAGCTAGCTTCTTGGAAGATAGACGATTCAAGGTTCGCGTCAATGGCGTACAATCGTCCTTAAGACGAGCCGTGGCAGGCGTGCCACAGGGAAGCGTGCTCTCCCCTACTCTATTCGGCCTGTACGTTAACGACGCGCCGCTACCAGTTGATAGAAACACCGGCATTCGAGATTGCGGGCTCCTAATATTCGCGGATGACTTTGCTTACTACGCGAAGTCGGCGGACAAAAGGAAATCGGTCAGATATCTGAACAATTGCCACGCTGAGCTTCCCAAATGGCTAAGCCATAAAAAGCTCGCCCTCAACCTAGACAAGTGCGTAGCCGTCAACTTCACCCGACAGAGAGTCGACCCCGATGAAGTCGTGAGCTTAACCGGCGCGCACCTACCCTGGTAAGACGGCGAAGTATCTTGGTGTGAAGCTCGATAGCGGTCTCCGCTGGCACGCCCACGCCAGATACCTTAGCCAGAAAATAACTGCCCGAACCACTCTCCTACGCCCGCTTCTACGACCCCCCGAACTCCGTCCTGCCCTCAAACGCCGCTTATTCACCGCTTGCGTACGGTCCATTTGGACGTACGCCTGCCAGGTATTCGCGGCGGCACCTCCCTCCACCCTCCGTCCGTTTCGCTCGGCGGAAAACCGTGCAGCGCGCCTCGCGGCGCTCCCGCACCTCCCCCCACCCCCACCCAACAGATACCCTAGAAACACCGACGTGTTCGGAGTTCTGGGCGTAAAAAAACAATTCTTGCCGGAGCTTCAAAGGCGCTCCGCTACGGCGCTTGCAAAGGCGCTGGGGCCGAAGGCGCCGCGCATGCTGCGCGACACCGGCCGAGAGGCGAACAGCGACACACATCGGTCCTATCTACGGAAAGGACCGAAACACGTCGCCTTCACCTTCCGTGCGCTGCCTCACGACACGCTTGCTACCTTGTGCGAGCAAGCGGAGGCAGCCGAACGCGGAGGGGAAGACTCGCCATCGGCCGAGGCACGCGTGGGCAACGCGACGACGCGCCCTTCCTGCCACACCTCCCAATGGGCCTGAGCGCCACGGACACTTTGAGCCAAGTCAGTGCTGTGGCGAAAAACAGAAGTCAGTGTAGTGCTGTGGGAATGAATGGTTATGTATATAATGAATGAATGGTTATGTAAATAATGAATGAATGGTTATGTATATAATGAATGAATGAATGATGCGTGAACGCAATATAAACTAGTAAAAGAACCACATAGAAAACACACAAAAACATTTAGAATTAAGAAAAAAAATAACATTTTTCGTGTAAATTAAGTATGTCAAAGTGCTACAACATAATTATTAAGTTAGATTTAAGCTAGAATTAAGTTAGCTTTAGTTAGTATTAGCTTTTTCTTTACCTTTCCCTTAGCTGCTTAAGCCGCAAGGCAGCAGCATAATTTATAAACCAGTAACTAAATAAATTCCCGCCTCCTCAGGGTTACTGTAGAGGGGAAACATGAAAAAGAAAGGGAACAAAGAAAGTATTCCAGCGATCTGCGGAGCTGACGGTTCGTTAATTACAAATGACAGTGAAAAGGCGGCTTGTTTAAATAGGCATTACGCATCGGTTTTCAAGCCGAAGGATCAGATCTCAGTAAATGAAACAACACCCGTAATAGAAACCTTTAGAGTCGATGCAGGAATTATTAGAAAAGGATCGCAAAAATTAGGAAAAATAAATCTGTAGGTCCTGACGGAATACCAGGAGAAATATTGAAATTGGGAGGGGAAGCCATGATTCCTTCCCTTGCTCGGTTAATGGATGTCACTATAAATAATAATACGATTCCTCAAAATTGGAAAGAGGCAATTGTAGTGCCGATTCACAAGGGAGGAGACAAAAGGATTGTTAATAATTACAGGCCTATAAGTTTGACATCAGTTGTATGCAAGCAGATGGAACACATGATTGCGGAATATATTAGACGAGTCTGGAATAAAACTGACTGGCTTTTTCAAAATCAACACGGTTTTCGTCCTAGCTATTCGTGCGACAGCCAGACTATTTCTTTATGTCAGGACATAGCAGATTCATTAGACGAAGGGAGTAGGCTCGATGCAGTAATATTAGACTTTTCTAAAGCATTTGATCTGGTTCCACGTGCCCTTTTAATTGAAACTGGATTATATCATCGAATAATCTTGTGGATAAAAGAATTTCTTACGGGCCGAACTCAAGCAGTCAGAATAGGTGATAAACATCGAAAGCCGATGTAACCTCTGGGGTCCCCAAGGGGAGTGTGTTAGGGCCATTGCTATTCTTAGCGTTTATTAATGATATTGCAACTGGAATAAAATCGAAAGTTAGACTTTTCGCCGATGATTGTATAATATTTAAGGGTATTGGCGCGTCTTCGGATGAAAATATTTTACAGAACGATCATAACTGTTTATGGAACTGGGCGTGCAGAAATAAGATGGAATTAAATCCGGAAAAGAGTAAATTCATTTGTTTTACCAAATCTCGCTCGAAGGTACACTTGAATTACAAGTTAGGAACTAACGATATACCGCGTGTAAAAAAACTAAGTATTTGGGTTTGGTCCTGCGTAGCGACTTGGGTTGGTCGGATCATGTTAACAATAAGGTCAAAAAATCATGGGGGGGGCGCTGCACTTTGTTATGCGCATTCTAAAAAACAGTAGTTCGAATGCCCGATCCTCGGCATTACTACACTTGTTCGTCCTATTTTAGAGTACGAAGCGGCCTGCTGGGACCCGTACAGAAAAGGGCAAATCGAAGCGTTAGATAAAATTCAAAAACGGGCCGGAAAGTTTGTAAATCATGGACGCGTTGATCGACGAGATGAATGGGAACCCTTATCTAAGTGACGGGAACGGGCGCGTTTATGCGTAATTTACAAGATATACAAAGGGGCAGACCTCAGTAAAAGATCACAGAAACCTGATTATAAAAGCAGAAGAGACCAACCCTGGAAAATACGATGTAGAAAGCAAAGAACTGATGTAGGCAAGTTCTCCTTTGTGAATCGTACTATAGTAGATTGGAACAAACTACCCGCAAAAGCACTAGAGACTCTTCCTTCTAATGTAGTGAAATTTAAAAATATACTTAATTCTATGTAGGTCATTTGCATTTGCAACATTTGCAAATTTCAAAATTGAACCGTTCTCCAGTACAGCAAAAAATTAGTAATATTAATCACCTGGATGATATTTTGCGTAAGTGCGATGAAAGTTTTTCTGGTAAACACATGGAGTCCAATGATAAAAATATCATTAACTTTATTTTAGACTGTCTCAATTCTTTGAAAACTATACCAGAAAATGAAGTATTAATTGCATTTTTAAGGGAACAAGTGTCATTGTTAAATTTGAAAACAACAAAGCAAGATATTCTCCTGAATTTGTTGTATTTTGCACTATTCTGCAGTCCATTTCACCTCATGCATACAACCTTTTTAGAAGTTCAGGTTATGTGAAGTTGCCATGCACTTCGACTTTAAAATTGCTTTCGACAAAATTAAACACAGGTCCAAAAGTAGAGCAAAACCCGGAACATGTGTTGCAGTACATTGGAAAAAGATTTGGTTTGTTGAGTGGCACTCTTAATCGATGAAGTACACTTGAAATCAAGTGTAGACTATAAAGGAGGAAGTATAGTTGGAACTGCCATCAATGAAGAGGAAAATGCGTCATCGGCTTGTGTATTCATGGTTACAAATATGTTTTCATCTTATAAAGACGTACTCTCTGAATATGAATCAGTGAAATTGTCGCTGATTCAATCAGTGAGAGCAAAGTCACTGATATCTTCAGTCGAAATGTGTAGTTTTGCTGACAATCAGTGAATACGTGAACCTTTTCAAAATGACCGCCAGCATTTCATTGGTTGTCAGTTGGCCGCGCCACTATACCGACTGGTCCAGTCATTCACGTGCTGTGTTGTGAATGTACGCAAAATCGCACGGCGGAGCCAGTGGAATAGAGGTTTCCTGCGAGAAAACTGACCTGTGTCTGAAGATTGTTTTAATTGCATTAGGTAAGTAGTTTTCGCTTTTCTGTGACTCGTCTTGTTGATAACTGTGAGACGTTTTATTTTATGGTGAGCATTTGTCCATACTAAGAAATAGGTTATGAACACGTTGTTAATATCACGTATTTGTTTTTGTTATAAAATTGGAAACTTCTTATGTAACTTAAAGAGTTTTAATGTAACTGTTTGGTGATACAGTGTGAAATATCTGACGTGCAATGGATAATTTCGTTTATGAAATTTGTAAAAAGTCCAAAATGCTCTCGATTACACCACAGCAGAGCCGGGCATGCCAGCAAACTAATAACTCATTCTTTGGTTTTTCCAATTTAGTTTGACACCAGTCCAGGAGTGGAGTTTTGAAGAAGTGTAAGAGAAAGTGCTGGAGCTAACTGGGGACTCTAACAATGTGAATATTTTGAAAGGTATTTTAATTTGCCAAAGACTGCTGTAATACTGATTTATTTTGATCAGTGTTCCTTGCTTTCCTTAGTCACTAAACACATTATATTTTACTCATTTACATGGCAAGGCTAGTTTGGCAGAGGAGTGGGAGTGCAGAAGGTACATCAAAGCCATTCCTGAGGTTCCCAATCCAGACCTCATAATAATTCTGCCAGTTAGTATGATCTTGTATGTAATCTGAAAATAAAGTAACCATTTTTTCCTCGCATAACTTCTTGACCTATCTTTTTTTCTGTTTTAGGAGGGCTCTAATTTGCATCTGGAGGAATTGGAAAGGAGAAAAACCTTCAAGAAAAATGTCCAGCAATATTTGATATGGGTGAAAGGATAGAAAAACTATTCGTGTTTTGTTCAGGGTGATGGTTGGTTTTAACATCTGCCCTTTTTTTTTAATAATAATAATAATAATAAAATATTCCTTCACCCATTGCAGCATTTGACTTACTGTTTAAATTAATATTTACAACAAATTTGGCATACTCAACATCATTAGCAATTTTTTTTCATTTTTAGCAGTATATAATGATTATATCCTTCAAATATTTAATTTGAAATAAAAACTCAGTTGGGTTTCTGTAATAAACCCCCCTTCTGGGAAATGAACAATGCTTTTGCAATTGTTCAATTATCATAACCTTCTACCATTGGAGTTAGTTTTGTTATATCATAGAAATTTGATTCTTTGGTTCTGTGTCCGGTTTTGACTTCATAGATTGACTTTAAGATTTTCCCAATATCGAGGATGGCCCAATTCTCAATTCATCTAATTTCTTCCTATTCAGGTGATTTTCATGTTCTATGTACACAAGATCTCCCTTTTTAATTCAATTTGTCTCCTGTGTAGGTTGAATATTTTTTTTGTTGTCATTATGAAGTTTTATTGTATTCTTGAGTGCTATTTTCCTCTCTCTTTCTAAATCTTCGGCTGTGCATTTTATTTTTAATTCATGCGGTAGGATATTTATGGTTTTACCCTCTAGCAAGTATTTTGTTGAGAATTTTGTCACTGTATGCTCTGTCTCGTATTTCTCCACAGCTTTTTTCACAATAGTTGTCCATAGCAATAGCAGCCTCTTTGTTAGTTTCATTCATAATACATCTTATTTTATTCACTAAAGTCTGGTT
The DNA here is from genome assembly GCA_011170035.1 of Teleogryllus occipitalis. Taxonomy (NCBI): domain Eukaryota; kingdom Metazoa; phylum Arthropoda; class Insecta; order Orthoptera; family Gryllidae; genus Teleogryllus; species Teleogryllus occipitalis. The sequence goes on along the minus strand of BLKR01003000.1, from coordinate 81,173 downwards.
TAATCTTTCATTGAGACCATTGGAGAAAGGCGCATCTATGGCAGTAAAAATCAATTTTATTTTTTTCTTTACTTTGAATTGTTTTAATTCTTTTGAATTTATTCCTGGATATTGATCCGTTAGTACCATCTGGACATAATGGTATTTTGTTACTTCCTCAGTTAGTTTTATGAAGTCATCAGCGTTTTGATTTTTTGATGTTAAAATATAAGCATATCTTGTGAAATGGTCGACCAGTAGGTGTAGGTATTTTTTTGTTGACCGGGATCCTCCATAACCTCCGATGGTATCTATAGAAACTATCTTGAATGGGTACATTGCTCAACCTAGGTGTGACATTAATCCATATTATGATTTTCTTCATGATTTATTCTTTAAGTAGATGTCACAAGTTTCACAAATCTTCTCTATGTTTATGTTTATATTTTTCGCTGTAAAGAATGGTGTTACTTTATTTATCATCTGCGCTCTTCCCAGGTGACAATAAGTATTGTGTACATATTTTAGTAATATTTTACTAAATTCTTCTGATAATGAGAGTTTTTCTCTTCTTTGAAATTTTTATAATAAATTTCATTTTAGAATATTAGTTTTTTCTTATTGTTTTGTAGTTTTGTGCATCTTCTTTGATCCTTTTTTATGTCTTCTAATTTCACTAGGTTTACTATTTTTAATATGTCATCTGAATTTTCATCAGGCTCTAGAACTGGATGCCTGTTTAAACAGTCTGCCTCTTGGTTTAATTTTCTAGGATTATATTTAACTTTAAAATTGTATTGGGACAGATAGTATGTCAAATCACCCAGTTCTTAATCTGTTATTGCTTTTATATTTAAATTTTTTAAAGGTTTATGATTGGAGTGTACCAAAAATTCTCTTCCAAGTAGCCAATGTTGCCAATATATCACAACCTTTTTTATTGCCAAGCACTCAAGGTAAATTGCTTTTTTTTTCCTTTTGAGCTTCACTCAATTTTTTCGAAAAATATGCCACTGGCTTATTATCCCCATTTTTGTCCTTGGTTTAGTACAGCTCCGATTTCTTTTATGCGTGCGTTCTTTTTCCAATTGTTCCATTCTGATTCTACTGTATTTTTCAAAATCATACTTGAGTACCAATCTGCGCTTGCATTGTCAAGGGAAAATTTTAGAATTTCTCTTCCACAAAACAGCGTTCACACTCTTTTTCAAACTCGTTTATCCATTGGCATGCGTTTGAGTTTCTTCCATTAAATATCTATCTATATATTTAAAAAATAAAGCATTCTGCCATGGCTTCGTTTGGAGCTTCTACTGAATTGATTGTAATATTTTTTCCTTTAAATGAAAGAATGTGATCCCTAGATGTGTTATCAGGGATTGTGTTGATTCACCAACATTTACGGTGTAAATTAATTAATTAAATCATTCTTTAATACTACGCTTATCAGTAGTCAATTGTTTTCTTCCAAAATGCTGTTTCAAAATCGATTATATGAAACGCTAGATGTGAGTCCAAGCTGCTTGATGTTTTGTTTTGATTGTTGAGATTTGTTTACAATTCGTCACGGTTTTGTTTCAGTGTAATAATTGCATTGTGGCTTTGACAGTTTGCATGTATTTGCTTTTGTGATGTATTTTTTAGAGAACATTCGGACAGTGGGTTTTGCTCAGTTGTACTGAAGTAGTGAAGTTGTTCACAGGTTATGTCGAATTCCGAATAGTTGTCCACGCGCCCCCAAAGAAGCAAACGTACACTGGACGCAGAGAATGAGAAAGTCAGCGCAGAAAATGTCAGTTTTGTTCTGCTTTGTACTTCCCATGCGAGAGAAATTCTGCAAACGTGTTTACTCTGTGTTACTTAAATTGGAAAATAAGTTTACCTTCAAGCAATATGCCAGAAGTAATCAAATGACACATCAAAAAACTTTAGAAATAATATTGATGGACAACATAACCTCCAAATCAACATTGTAAATAAATAAACATTTTTATGTAAAATCTATTGATAATAATTAATTTAATTACAGCAATTCAATATCCGTCAGTATAATAGTGCTCTTTCTTTTGTGTCATATCGTGTATTATTGGAATATGTGGGCCATTTTGCATTGCCACCTGGTCATGGACCATACGTGTTCAAAATTTTGGGAACTACACATCACAGAATTTCTTCGTTATAACCCGAAGATCCAAACAATGCAACATATTGTGAACATTAGTCTGGGCACAGTATTTTACATTTATCTAAGATCTCACCGTCAAATTTTGACGGGTTCTCACTAGTATTGATAATAAAATCATTGACAATTTTTCTCAAATTTTTTACTTCAGATATTTGTTGCTTATCTTCTAAAACTTTCTTTAAAAGTTTCTCAATTGTTTCATCTGAGGTACTCGGGTAGATTTTTCAACTTTTTCCTCTGTAATCTCTTCTATGTAGTAGTTGTAAAATTGCAAATTTTCCTCTTCATCCAAATATACTTTTGATAGATTTTCTGATAAAGAAATCCAGACTTTGATGTCTCTTTTTTTAAAGTATTTCTTACCTTACCAAATATTTGTGTTGTAATTAGCTCCTTGTGAAGATTTGTGTTTTGGAGTTCATCTGGTAAGCCATTTAAAGTTTGTACCTCAAGTGAATTAATAGCTTAGAACTTGCTCTTCTTGACACATGCCATCATTCATCAATTGTATTCCTGTCTTAGAAATCAGTGGCCAGGTGCCTCCATTGCGGTGTCAGGTATCAGTCATTTGTTCGGTAGCATGGCAGATTCAAATTTTTAGGAAACGACACACAATAGTCTTTGTTTTCTTTATACACATATATATGTGTCTATATACATGTGTATACATACATGTGTATACATATATATGTACATAGAAACAAAGGCATGCAGTGCTGTTAACATTTCCAATTTTAAGCTTGGCAATGCTGCCGATTTTAATTATGAAAATTATAATTAGCAGAGGAAGCTGATTAAGTTGCCCTAAAACTTGCCAAATACTTGTAATAATATCAAATGTTTATTTGTATTTTTACTGTAAAAATTTTGACATTTAATGTTCTCTATTTATTTTTATTGTAAAATTCACATAAAAATCCATTGAAATGTATTTATACACATTTAAATTATAAGAGGATTATAATTCTTTCACTACTTTCTTCCCATCTTTCTTTTCATAATTGGTTGTATTGTCACCAAAATGTAAATAATATGTACATAAAATAAAGAGTGTTAACTGCAGGCCAATTTTTCTCCGTAGCGAGTTTTGAAAAGTTCCTGAACATGGTTTTCTTCTGTTGTATGTTTTTCATTGGTTTAAATAAAGACTGTATTCACCTATCTCACTTAAAAAGGCAGTATCTACGCAACGCGCCAGCTGTGTGGTTGCCCAACCAAAAAGCTCTATCTTCCCCGTGTTAAATCGAAGGACTAAGGAGTAAAAACAATAACTTCATTAATAGAACCAAGAGCGTGGTGCAATTCCTGACAAGGCAGCAGACACCGGAGAGAGCGCCATTTGGACGCCCTTTTGTTTCAAAATGATTTCATATACATCGCTATTGCTGCAATATCTTCAATAATGAATGTTTTAAAAGGAAAATGTATATTCCTAAGATACGAGATCTTTTTCATTTTCTGGGGGTTGTGCAACCTAAGCGCGAGCCGCCACTGCTGGGATAGCAATGCAATATTTCACTGATTCAAGCAGTGTAGTTTCACTGATTCAAGCAGTGAAGTTTCACTGATTCAAAAAGTGGTCCCGATTTTCACTGATTCATTCAGTTCAGTTCACTGATTGTCGGTGGTCGGATTTTAACTACCACAATCAGTGCATAGTCACTGTCAATCAGTGGCTTTTTGATTCGCTGATTCAAATTGAGAGAGCGTCCGTACCCCTAAAATAAATACTTTAAAAATACACGGGGTATAATATCAAATATTCATCAGAAATGCAATTCCCAGAATAAAGATCCTCATAACTCCAATTGAAATAGATATATCAATAAACTGTTTGAACGAACTAATTATCTCTACTATTAAAACATCTCAACCCACCATACTACCAAACGCTAACAAAAACACATTCAGCAAATTATCTCATTCTATTCAAAATGCAATAATCCCAAAAAATAAAACCAGAAGACTGTGGAACCGACTTATAACTAGAGAACTTAAGAAGGAACTAAATCTAATCACTAACATTGTGAAAAAACTCATAAAAATCACAAAAATCAACACTTTCATAATCTACTAAATTCAGTAAACACCACCAACAACTCGCTCTGGCAATTCACCAAGAAAATACTAAAAAAGAAGAACACAAATCCCTCCCTTAAAAACCACAACAGGTAAAGCTTATTCATCCTGTCATAAAGCTGAAGATCTTGCTAACTATTTTGCATCGACATTCACCTTACATAATACACAATTTCATCCCGAACACACCGTAATAAAAAAGGATTCATGGACCTCACCACAAAATTCAATACACATCTCCGACCGAAATGCATAAAATCATAAAAAACCTTGCAACAAAAAAATCCCCAGGTCACGATTGCATTAATAACACAGCTCTTAAGTATTTGCCACCCCCAGGAATAGCATTTTTAAATAACATTTTCAACTCATGCTTCAGAATCGGCTATTTACCACTAACTTGGAAGTATGCAATTATCATTCCCATCCCCAAACCAAACAAAAACGCTGCCTTTACCGACAGTTACCGCCCTATAAGCTTGTTACCAAACCTTTCAAAAATTTTCGAAAACATTATCCTAAAAAAATAAACAAACATCTCCACCTAACAAAAGCTATACGAATAGAACAATTTGGATTCACAGAAAAAATATCCACACAACATCAGTTACTCTGTATTACAGAACATATATACAAGCCTTTTAAAGAAAACACCACACCATAGCGATTTTCAAAGACATTATAAAAGCATTTGACCGAACATGCCATCAAGTCCTGAACTACAAACTAATCAAAATTGGTACTCCACACTACATACTCTCAATAGTAAATAGTTTTCTTGACAACAGAACATTTTCGGTAAATGTTAACAACCACCTTTCAAATCCGAGATTAATAAACGCGGAACTCCCTCAAGGTTCCCCACTTTTTCTGACTTTATTCAACTTGTATGTGGCTGATCTTCCTAAACTAAATAATATTCAAACAGCTCAATTTGCGGATGATACGGCCATATTCTCTTCAGACACATCCATGAATCTAATTAGAAACAGAATGTAATTACACCTTCACATATTAGCTAGCTGGACTTCCAAACTCAAGGTACAGTTAAATCCAAGTAAAACTCCAGCCAAAATATTCACACTAAGACCTTACACTCCACCCACTCCAATGACACTAAACAATAACAATAGAATAGCTACCACCCACCAAACCGGTTAAATATCTTGGACTTCAACTAGACACCAATTTAAACTGGAAGCAACACATAGATAACAACCTAATTCAATCCAAAATGAAATTACTGCAGCTAAAACCGTTAATTCACAGAAATAGCTCGGTACCATTCAATTCCTCCATATTAATATTCAAAACAGTCATAAGACATCTACTACTGTACGCCTCCAAAACCAACATTGACAGAATTCAAGTAATACAGAATCAGTTTCTTAGAACAATAGCCAACGCTCCATGGTTTCTTTCCAACCTCCAACTTCATAAGGAATTTAACCTTGAACCGTTATCACAGCATATAGCTTATCTTTCCACTAACTTTTACTCCAACTTAAATCAAATCCCCTCCTTGGTGCATTTCAGACTGTAAAAATCCTACCGATCAAACCAGAATTACAAATAAATACCCGTATCTTTCATTTTCATCAAATTCGCCGAATTGAAACCTGATTGGTGGACCCACCAGGGATTCCTCTCTCATTGTAATAATTATAATTAACTTACAAGTTCATTTTAAGTTAGTTTATAAGAAATAAATACATATGTAAAGTTGTTAACAACTAATCTATGTACCTACCATCAAAACCAACAAATTAAAGAAAAAAAACGTAATATTGCAACATTTCATTTTCTGCGCTACTAACTCCTCACTTATTACATGAACACGTCCAATTCAACCAAGAAGCGAGCAACGAATTGTTGCCAGCGCAGCGTTGTCAAAGCTACGCACATTTGCTTGGCTAATTATTCTTAATAACTCCGAAAGACGGTAGGAAACCATTTTGTCCTTACCGGCCTAATTTTTTAATAAAATAATTTTAAATTTATATACGCTCTTATGGAAAAACCTTCGCGGGCAGTTTTCTGTAAGATATTGTACTAGTTACACGGTTAATGTACGTTTTTCTTTCATTCAATTCGCAGTAAGTTTTTTAAGGGATCCGATGATATTAAATGATATATAATATACTTCACCGCGCATTCTGAGGAGTAATTTATAAAACACTACTGCGAAATTGATCGGAAATACGGAAGTACTGGCTCTCGGCCCAGGAGTTACACCACTACCAGCTGAACTAACAATAACTAGCTTCTCAAATATCCGTGTGGTATTATTTCGAAATTCTCTCTATTATCCGAATAAAAGAAGAATGTGGTTGACAGTTCCCGGTAACATGGTGACGTCAGCTCCGTAACCTAGGCAACAGCGAATCAGAAGTATCGCCATTTGCCCGATGTTGTCACGTTTGAACTGCGAAATGAATCGCGTATCCGGAGTGCTGCAGTTTATCGGCTGAGCGTCGACGTTTGGGAGCAATTGGCGAAGGATGAGAAAATGTAAGTTCCTTATTTATTTTCTTTCTTTTACGTGTTACGATTTTTCCCGATTTCTCTCAGCTGATCGTCATATTGTTCAAAGCACGTGGTAGAGAGCGCAGTAGGCGGCAACGCCGCCGCCATCCCCACCGAACTGTCAACCACATTCTTCTTTTATTCGGAGTATAAGCGTTGAGGATTGCTTAAAAAAATATATGAATACATTGGGAATACAAAAGCAAAGAGGTAAAAATAAATGAATATTGGCATTTGCAATAGTAAATTATAATGAAAATTAAATAATTGTGATATTCTTTCAATTTTTCTTGTGGCCCGTAGTGGGGGTGAAAACTGTATATAATTGATTAATTTTAATCAGAAATTACGCAAAAAACACTCGTTTTTTCAAAAATTTGTACATGACCTTTTTTAATGAGCTAATTTTGTAGAATGTTTTATGTCTGAGGCAAAAATCTCTATCTTCAATTTTGTAGTTCTCAGATTTTGAGACAAAAATCTTAAACGTCCTTCGCAATATTCCACAACAAAAGAATATTTTGAAAATGTCCTAGAAACTTCAGGAACCCACAAAATTAAAACATCGGTTTCAAATCCCAGGGGCCGCGACATCAACCAGAACGATTGGGGAACATCAATTTTGGAGAAAATCTGCTGAACGGCTTTGGGGCTAAAGTTGTGCACAGACAGACGGACAGACAGATGCTTTGCCGTCAATCGTATTTTCGGTATGAAGGACGCACAAAATATGGATTCTGGCTGTACCACGTGTTAGAAGAGGTTGTTCTGATATATTTAGCAACAGGATTTACACATCTTTTCGTTACCAGGGCCCGGCAGTAAGAGTTTTCGTGTCGAAAATTCGCTTTCCGGCGAATGAGAAAAAACAAACAAGCTAAACTTCTCATCACCGAGTGAGATTGTCGCATCAACCAGTAACATTCCATATTATATTATCCATCAATGCGCGACATATCACTCAGTTATGCAAATTGTGTGCGTACAGTTTAATCATACATCACTTTTATACGGTTTTTGTTTAATTTTTAGAAAAATTTACTATTAAATGACTTCATTAAGAACTGCCGGGGCCCGTGCTTTAACACGGCCTGTACACAGAGGAACATGACGTCAAGTGGAATACCTACACATTCCTACACTTATACGATGTGCCATGGTCACTGCACGTTTCAATAATTACAGCGGAACTCTACTAATTCATGAAAAATAAAGTAGCCGTCCGATGTTTATACTACAAAATAATAAAAAGTTTATGAATATTTGTAGAAGAAGTATAAAAAAGAAATAACAAATTTACTGTACTTAAAATAGTAATAGAATAGAATAGAATGGAATAGAATAGACGGTATTGATATGAGTCTTCACTCACATAATAGTCACAGCCTCCATTTGTCATCAGTTATGGAGAAAAAAGAAGACAGTGTTACTGTATAAATATATACAGTGTTCGCTGTAAAATCAAATATATTGTGAAAAAAACTTGCCTTTTTAAACTCTAATTTATTAACTTATTGCTCCTTTAAAATTATATTGTTTTTATACGGTAATATTTAACAATAATAACAAAGAACACCTAATTAGTTTTTATGACTATGAATATTAATAGTACATTTGGATAAATTTTGAGGGTGACCAGCGATCTGCCTTTTTGAAATTCCAAGGTTTTTTCCCGGTTTTCCAGGTCTGAGAATAAAAATTTTCCAGGTTCTTTTTCGCTCGCTACAACATATTTTTACCTTCTATTGCTTACGCAGTAGAGAGGAAGTGATTCTGCGGGAAACAACAGCTAATTTTCAGCAGAAAAACTCTTATTGCCGGGTCATTTTAAAGAAGTGGATAAATCCAGTTGCTACATTTTGAAAAGAATTCCTCTAACTCATGATGTATTTAGAATCCATGTTTTGTGGGTCAGTGATTCCGGAAACGCGGTTGACAGCAAAACTTCCGTCCATCTGTCTGGCAGTAAAAAACCCTAGGGGCTAAACAGTTCAGCCAATTTTCATGAACATTGATATTCTTTATTCGATCTGGCAATGTCACCGCCCCTTAAATTTGAAACCGATATTTTAATTTTTTTTTGGGGGGGGGGTACACGAAGTCCTTGGGACATTTTCAAATTTTTCAAAGAAATCTCTTCATTGTTTTTGATTAAATTTTGTCGTTGGATAGTGTGAAGGTCGTTTAAGAGAATAGTGCAGATCTCATGTTCGTTGAAAACCCTGATTTTTCGAAAATTGCAAAAGTTCAACTTTTTCCGGCGTCTTCCTACAATCCAACATCCTACTTCCAGCAATTATAATAAGAAATTTTTTCCCCTTCATGGAATCTCTTCCTTAAAGATAGATTTTGAAATACGGTCGCCGAGGTAATACGGTTTTCGAGTATTTATGCGAAATATAGGCAATTTTTAATTTTCTTTAAATTAATTTTTTTCTCAAAAAAAGGCATCAACAATTTTGAATCAATTTTCTCCTCTGATAGCTTTTAGGTAGTTTAAGAGTGCAGATCTCATGTTTGTTGAAAATTTTGATTTTTGAAAATTGCAAAAATTCATTTTTTTTCGCTGTTTTCCTACAACTACAATTATGAAGATATTTGTTCTTTGTGAAATGTGCTCATAAAAACAGACATTTAAATAATGTCATGTTTAATTTTTCAAAAATGAGCATTTTTCTCGAAATTTTGTGTCAATTATCGACTTTTTTAAACATTTTTTTATAAAAAACGACACAAATTTGTTTGATTAAATTTGGATCTTAGATAGGGTAAAAGGCGATTAAGAGAATGGTGCAGGTCTCATGTTGGCTGACATGGTCCATTTTTCGAAAACTGAAATAATCCTTCGTCTTCTGAAAAACTGAATTTTGTTTAAACAATTTTTTTTTTGAAAACGACATCAACTACTGAATTTTTCTGCGTCTTCTTATAATTTTAATTGGGAAGATACAATTGTTTTTCCTGATGATATGTCCTCCAAAACTGATCTTCAAATAGGGTCATATTAATTTTTTCGAAAAAATTAGAATTTTTGTGTAATTTGTATCATAGTCACGCTTTCGAATTTCATGCGCTTGGTGAACTCAACGAGAGGTTTTGGTGAGTTATTTCTATTCTTATGAAAGAAAGTAGATTAATGGAAGGTAATAACTAACTTCGAACTAACAAATTTCTTCTTTGAAGAAAGTTTAATCGCTGATTATGGTATATTTTATTTGTAAAAGTTTAATATGACTTCTGGTCTTGGCTATCGAAATAAACGCTAGTAGGCACCACTCACGCTTCGTTTAAATTGATTGGGTATGGATTATATTGGCATCATTTCTAATACTTTACATGAAAGAAAAATGAAAAAATTGAGTACCTTAAATTTGTACCAACATTTTAACTTTAACTGCGCTGCCTTGGGGAACAATGCAGCAACAGAAATAAGGTTTACTCAGACCAGAGGCCGCTTGCGATGCTTATTTCATAGGCGGAGCAAACTGTCAACGGCAAACTGCCTCACGCTTTATAAAGCAATTACTAGGCCACAAATGGACTACGCATGCCCTAGCTGGGCGATTGCTGCAGAAACTCATTTAAATAAACTGCAGGTAGTTCAAAATGAATGCCTTAGGGCCGCCCTCTGCACCCCTACATACACTTTAATTCAAAATCTGCATCGCGATGTTTCAATGCCACTGCTAAAAGAGCACTTTAAAAGCATTAGTACAAAATTTTTCAAAAAATCCGCTGACTCGGAAAACACTCATTTCCGAGGTCGCTTCATTCGAACCCGATCAGCGGGCGAAGTATAAGCGACCGAAACAATTCCTGGAGAAAGAGAAATCTGAAACAGCGAAATGAGACTTGAAATATAAGCTTTGAATTTCAGCACAGGCAATGCGCGCGCCAGTTGGCTAAAATCTCACTGATCTTTTTTTTCTTTCATGTTGCAGGATTGGCCATAGATGCCCGTAAGGGTAGGAATGGCCGCACCGCGGTGGCGTGAACGTACATTGCACCTTACGTGCGTTCACGAAACTGCACAAGTTTGCTACCGCCGAGTGGTCGCTCGTTTCCCGCTCTTCGTGAGTGCGGTAGTGATCGCCGGCGTCCCGCTCTACTGTTGCCTTCGGGTTGACAGAGTCGGGAATCGACGCCGAGCCGAACCGAGCGACCCACCGCAGTCGGCAACGACCGACTGAGTGCTGGGCTGCGTCGCCTCTTTAGGTGCAGAATTGATTGCAGGTTATTTTTCTTAAATGACTCTTAAACTACATCCCACCTTGAAGACCTAAATGGAAGAAGTGAATGCCTCTTCAGAATACTGTTCTGTTTCAATGTTAACACCACAAAGACTTAAATCAGAAAATAAACTCCACATGACAAACACGTGTAATCCCCTCTGAGATCAACATGAACACATTCTTGAAACTTTACAAGTGTTGCTACATGTTCGGGGAAAATCTGAAACTAAATATAGCCATATCACGTAGTTTAGCCACAAACCATGTTTTGTGGGTCTTAGAAAAATCGATTGACGCAAAACGTCTGTGAACACCACTCAATTAGCTGATGTTCAGCTGATATTCTCCAAAATTGATATTCCACAATTGATTTAGTTGATGTCGCGGCCCCTTGAATTTGAAACCGATATTGTAAGTTTGGGGGGTATTGTAACCTCTCCTCAGGTTGTCCATTAAATATTCATGGATTCGGGGCTCTTTATCAATGAGGATTTTGAAAAACAACAACAAAGTCATAGTCACTGATCATTTGTAATTGGACGTTTTCTTTAACATTTACCAAAATACAGAATGTCACAATGCTTTCTATCAACCGAAGCACTGATCACAATCTATACTGTATTAACAAAGTGTAGAGTACTAATACCTTTTTTTCTTAAGATAACCTCATTCTACGCCGTCTGGAATACAACAAGAACGTTTTCCTCTCGCCCTCTTGCCTAGTGACGTCTCAACGGACGGGTGGAGAGAACCCCCTCCCTACCTGCGATACACCCCTCCTTCTTGGAATAAACTGGTGTCGTCATAGCGGCGGCGGCGCCAAATTCGTTTGTTGAAAATGCGAATGGTCACAGTATTTTACACGAAGTCCTTAGACATTTTCAAAATTATCAAAAAATGGCATCATCGATTTTGGTGAAATTTTGTTGTTGAATACTCTAAAGGAATTTTATACGCAGGTCTCATATTGGTTAAAAACTCTGATTTTTTTGAAAATTTAAAAACATCAAATTTTTTTTCGGCGTCTTCTTGCAACTATAATTATGAAGATACATTTTTTTTACTTTCTCGTATACGAACGTATATACGGAGTAATATAAATAATATTGAGAAAGAACTGTAATGGTGCGCGAAAAAAAGCAGATTTTCGGCGGAAAATAATTCATTGCCGGGTTCTGGAAACGAAAAAGTGCTTAAAACCAAATGCTACATTGAAAGAAAAAATTCCTCTAACACGGGGTGAAGCCACTTTGTGGGTCCTTGATGCCGAAAAACAAATTGGAAGCAAATCGTCCGTCCGTGCCTGACTGGCCGTCGTGCATTTATGAACACTACTAGCGTCTAAACCGTGCGTAGGAGTTTTTCAAATTAAATAAACCCCTGTCCATGTGACTATAGTGGAAGCTCTGACATTTTGAAAAACATTCTTTAAAATTTGGAGGTACTTTACATGAAGCCCCCCGGTCATTTTTAAAATTTTCTCAAAAATCGCTCTAAATTTCTTGTAAGAATAAAGTTAAATACACTTATAAAGGTGACGTAGGTCCGATTTTCACGGTTAACTCTAAATTTTCGAAAATTGCAAAAGTTCGATTTTTTCGGCGTCATCCCACAACTACAAAATTGAAGAGATATTTTTCCTTCACATGCAATTTGTTGTCCATAAGTAGTGCTGTTATTAGGTTCATGTATATTCTTTTGAAAATTTTAGCAGTTTTCTCGCAATATTGCGTGTAATATTTGCAATTTTAAAAAATAACAAAAACAATATTTTCTCAAAAATGGCTCTAAATCTTTTTTCTTAAAAGCTTTTGATAGGGATAGTACTACATGCTTGCTCAGTGCGGGTTTTCAAATCTTATTTCTTTCTTTTTTGCTTTTTCAAGATATTTTCCAATTCCCGGTTTACACGAATTCCAAGCTCGCTCGCCACTTTGTTAAAATGTACTCTATTTAAAAAATACATTTATTTTAACACTTGAGACGTACTATAATTTATGTTCAAATTAAAATAGAAACAGGCGAGAGATCTTCGTACTTTTCTTTTTTTACATCACTAGAGTCACCAGGACGTGTGTGTGTGTGTGTGTGTGTGTGTGTGTGTGTGTGTGTGTGTGTGTGTGTGTGTGTGTGTGTGTGTGTGTGTGTGTGTGTGTGTGTGTGTGTGATATCTTTCTTAAAGTACAGTACTGGAAGCATAAATTGATCGGGGCCGTCTGCGACTAAGTTCAGCTTTTGCAGGGCTTGGGCAGCCCGTGTCATGAAACGTCGCAGGCGGAGCTCACAAACCATCGTAGCCAATCTCAACGCAGCACATTGGGATTAAATGGATTAATTCTTGGCCAAAAGTCGAAAAATAAGTTGTAAGATATCACAAATGAAGATGAATATAAGTATTTTAACATAATCAAAGCATCATGATTCGCTATTATTACTCAAGTTGGTTGTCCTGGTTTTACGTACAAGGTGCTTGAACATTTCTGTAAGCAAGTTGTAAGGCGCGAGTGCCATACGTCTGATGGTAAAACATCTTTTGTTTCTTGTAGCAGTATTTCGCAGTTGGAATCGTAGTTGAAGTATGGATACTGACAATGAAGGTAAGCTTTATTACTTCTAATAAGAAAAGTAGATGTAGTTATTCACAACGCGGAATATTCGTGCCTTAAACACATCCTGTAATAGTCATATTTTAGGTTAAGTTCATGTTTACATTGACTTATAACTAATATGCTGCCAATTGCTGCACTGAATCTATTTCTAAAGGGTCATTCAAGAGATAATATTTTACATAATTTTAGCTGCCGCTACCTGCCGCCTTACACAAAATTTGCATATTTTCAGGTGTGTGTCATATCAATCGAAAGACCTATTCATTGTGTGGCATTCATCGGAGATAAAAAGAGGCAAGAATGTGCAGTTCTGGATTATATTGTCAGTGAATGTAATGGTAATAATGTCTCTGAAGATCTTTTAAAGTATTTGAAGATAAAAACAAATTATTTTTGCCACAAACTTAATAGAAGATGGCAGGAAGGTCACCGAACTCTAAAGACGTTCTTATCAAAACATTCTGAATGGCTTTCTGGGGATTTCGTGAGCTCACAAAGCAAATCGACTGAATCACATGAAGACAAATCTCGAACAGGGTGACCTGTTCGTTCCTACGATGAGAAATCTTGAGAGGTCCAAATGAAGAGTCGCTGCAAAATTGTCCTTCGAAAACTACTATCAGGCAGATTTAATGGTGAACGCTGTAAGCATGTCAGCTCGGGCTTCGGGGAAGCGAGATCTAGCTGTTGTTGAGGATCAAGTCACTGAAACGCCCATCAGACCATCTAAAATTTGAAAAAAAATTATGCAATTCCCAAAACAAGAAACTACCAGTTGCATTATCCGACGAGGAGGCATTATGCTATTTGCTAGATAACAACTTGAGCAAGCAACAGTATATAAACACAAGGCTACTATCTAAAACTCACAATGAAGGTATTTTCCCATCATACGAAAAAGTGAAAAGAGCAAAAACAACATGCAGACCTCCAGGCTTACAAGTCACATATAGTGTAGCTAGAGTCCCCTTACAGTCCCTATTAAATCATACTGCAAGGAGAATAGGTCTTCTCCAAGATGATATGATTATTCACCAAACAATGTTAACTGATACAACAGTGTGTAATGCACAACTAATTTGCAGTTCGGCTTTGATGGGAGCTCCGGACAAAGTGTCTATAGGCAAATTTCTTCTTCACTTTCTGAGGCTTTGTAATCGACGATATTTGCCATAACACTCATACCCTTGCGCTTGGTAAGTCCAATTAGCATTCTATGGAACAATAAGACACCTCAGTCAGTCAGGTTCTGCAGGGCAATAAAATTGGAATATACAAAGGAAACCAGCAAGCATGTTCTGCAGGAAAAATTAAACGTCGAGAAAGAAATTCATGATCTCAGCGAAGTGAAAATTGTGCTTAGCAATGGACAGACTATAAGGGTTTCATTTGTTCTATATTTGACATTAATTGATGGTAAAATTTTAAATATAATAACAGGAAATAGATCTAGTCAAACATGCCCAATTTGTGGCGCAAAACCTCTTCACGTAAAAGATGCGACAGAATTTGACGCACCCGAATTTTTGCCTAAGCCTCGTACTTTACAATTTGGGGTAAGCTCCCTACATCTTTGGATTAAACTTTCTGAATGTGTTCTTCACATAGCTTATAGAAAAGATTTAAAAGTATGGCAAGTCAGAGGTGATGTAAATAAAAGTTTGTTGATAAGACGAAAAAAGCAGTTCAAAAATTGTTTTGGGAAAAAATGCATCTTCATGTCGATAAGGTGAAAGATAATGGTAGACGGAAATACTGCACGACGCGATTTTTCGGAGCCTGCAGTTTTTTCACGAATTACTGGTGCAAATGAAGACCTTGAATTGACCCTGAAGCATTGACCCTGAATTATTTGGCAAATATTGTACGGAGACTGCTAAAGTATACAGAAAACTATCATTGGTTTCCAATGTCAGTAAGTGTTCACAAAGTTATTGTTCATGGAAAACATACTTCAGCATACTATTCTGCCACATGGATGTCTGGGAGAAGAAGCTTCAGAATCCAGAAATAGATTGTACAAAAAGGACAGAGAGACTCACGCAAGGAAAGACAGCAGAATCCACAACTTAACAGACATCTTCAACAGAGCTTTGGAAACTTCGGATCCCATCATTTCGACTGTCTTCCTCCAGAATAGAGTCCAAAATAATAAGAAAAAGGAACTTCCACTTGAAGAAATTAAAATGCTCATTTGCCCGGCACCAGAATGAAGTTCACATGAAGCAACTGAGGAAATATCTGATCTTGTTAATGTATCGGATGAGGATGCTATGGAATAGATTTTTTCTAGTGATCATAGTGAACATTACTTAATAATAATATGAGTGATGTCTATTTCTTTCACAACAATATGAACTCTTGTTAAATGAAAATACACATGAATAATTTCATAATAAAAGATTTTATGGGAATTTTTATTTCCTACCTTTTCCCATCTGAAGACAGTAAATGTACATTAGCCTCCATCTTGAAATTATGCAACATAATATAGTAAATGTATTATATTCTTTAGGTCTATATATGTACCAAATTTCAGGCGATTAGCTCTTCAGATAACCGAGTTATGGCTTTTGGCCAAGGACAGTGCGCTTTCATCCCATAGTGCGCAGGGGGGAGTGCCATAACAAAATTACGTCGTAGAAAATGAAAGGCGTCGCTAGTTCGGATGTGGAAGTATTTTTAAATAAAACTAAGTGGAAGAAACACTTGTATGTATATGAAAGTTAATTCATTGAAATATATATGAACACATAGCACTTTACCACTTAACACATCTCTTTTTGAAGAAAATACATGGATATCAGAGAAAATAACACTGATGATAGACTAATTAATTTATTACACACATTTTAATTCCAATATTATTGTCTATACACAATTCATGAACTTTATCAAAAGTCCAGTTTACGTAAGATTTTTCGATAAGAAAACCGATTTTTTTTATTAAGGGCTTTTATCCAGCCGACAGCCGGTTACCCTTTATGCCCCGATGGGACGCATATTCGACCATACACTAGACACCAACACACTTGCGGGCTCCTCTGATCTGGAGTCAGCAGAACACGAGGCCCTCCGCGACAACACAAACATACAAAGTCAAGGGACAAACAGCCATGGTCAAGGCGGGACTCGAACCCGCGACCCTTCGGACCGAAGCGCTGAGTCGGTACTCGCTCTTAGCCACTTCGGCCATCCAGGTCGGCAGAAAATCGATTTTAATTGCATATTTGCAATCGTTCATATATTTATTAAATTTGCAAAAAATGCAAAATACTGCCTTTCTCGTATCGATAGAGGACTTCTAGGGAACCATTTTAATAAAAGACTAAAATTCAAAGATCAACCGTATATTTATCGTTAAAGTAACAATTAAACTAGATATTACGCAATCAATTTTCATCTCTTGTGAAAACTGTTATTTTGCAATATTCAACTCAGGGACGATTTGGGGCACTCCCTGGCAGGAATAGCGCACATTTCGGAATTGTTTATAAAATTGTTTATTGTTGAAAAATTGTTAATTTGCAGTTTTCGGTTCTGGGACATCAGAGATCCCTTCCCACTTTAGAATTGCAAAAATTGGAAATTGTTTATAATTTTACAAATTTTGCAATTCTTTTGTATACTCTCATCTCAATTCCCTTTAGACAAGAGGCAAAATTCCGCAATCCAATCAGAGCTATCGCCTTTCGTTTTCGAGATACGCAATTCTTTATAGGATCTTAGCATCTGATGCCAACCCTCATTTGTTTCCTAACAATTCGTTCGCTCTTGCAAGTCAAGTATAAAATTCAAACAGTTTTGCGGTGTCTTGCATTCTGCTGATTAAATTGTATTAACCATATCCGACTTACGACAAATCGGTGGAAATTGTTGCTCATGAGCTGTTTTTTAACTTTCGGAATTTAATTTATATTCTTCATGTATCGTTGAAACAGTTGTTTGCATTTAATAAATTTTCTATTTCTTATATAATTTTGTTCATGTATTTTAGGAATGGCGTTTAACTGAAGCCAATGTTTTTCGTTATTTGAGTGAGATTGCAGTTTCCAAGTACTCACGGTTCAAATCACGTCTTATTGCGATCGGAGAGCGGAGGAATACCTACATTGAGAGTGGACTAAGAGTGGACAATATGCCAACTTGAGGGGAAAAATTCCACAATCTCGAAGGGAATATTGATGACTAAAATAAAAGATTGTAAAATGCCGCGATCGTAATAGTTGTGACTGTCAATCAAATAATTTCATGGCAGAATCTCCAGCAAGGGTGGCCAGTTTTGACCGCATGGGCATTCGTGTTCCTTTTATTCCTCACGGGCGCCGACACTCAAAATCGTCGCTGCCGCGGGCAACGAAGGAAATTTAAGCGCGGAAACATCCCTGGGAGATGGGTAACTGAATTACAAAAGGGAAGAATGTTTTCATGAGTATTTATTAAATAAAACATAATTGTTGTAAAAAGCGCTTATTAATTTGTAACGTCAACGTCTCTCTCTCTGGGTTCATGCATGTTCAAAAATTACTCATGGAATGCATTTTTTTACAAATTAACCTTTAATTAATCAAAACGAAAAGAAACAATAATATGATGGATGATGATGGTGATGATAGCATGCAACAGTATTTCTTACAATGGAGTTAACATATTGCTTACTGCGGCCTTTGATTATCTTAACTGCTTAACAACACAAAAGTGGCAAACACTTGGCCGCTACCCCCGTGCCTAGTTACCGGCACGTCCGCTGCAGCTCCGTGAATTAAAGTCTGTCCGCACTTGTGCGGCAATCGGGCTGAGCGTCGCTTAGTGCGCAAATTTTACTCATCTTATGCTTCTGCGGCGTGGTGTCAGCGGCGGCGGGGATGGTGCCCCGGAGCTGGCGTCGGCGGCTTGGTGCTTTCACGGGCGGGATCTCCACAACAGCGCGCTCCCTCTGGACCCACTGCTGCTCGTTGTCGAATACATTTCTCGACACGCGTCCCCCCGGTCACAACAGCTCGTGATCAATTAGACAGGAAACTCCTTCCAGCATCGAAATTTTAATAGTTCTCGTAACATGAGATGTTATGCGGAGCCGAATTCTAGGCTGACGCATCAAGTTCCCGAACACGTCTTGAGTGACATGGTGAACTCGTCGGGCCTCAAAAACCAAGTGCACTAGTCGAGTGACAACTGTCAAGGCGGAGTGGTCGAGTGCCAACTGCCAGGTGACTTGCACGAGTACCAAAAATCAAGTTAATTCGTCGGCTGCCAAAAATCAAGTAAATTCGTCGGCTGCTAAATGCCAAGTGAGTTGCTCGAGTGTCAAGAATCATGTCAATTCGTCGGCTGGCAAAAATCAAGTTAGTTGCTCGAGTGTCAAAAATCAAGTCTCCCTTGGGCCACACGCGCCCGCGGACGAAGGCACGCCTTCCCTCTCCCGGATCGGCGGGTCTCTTCCCCATTCGCTGGCCCTTTGCTTACGTGGCGACGCTTGAGCCAATTGCCCGCGAGTTTGATATTACAATAAGTAGTTTTTTTGAAGATATGCTGCGCCCTCCGCGGATAGACACTTGCGCATGACTAACAAGGTGGTTCTTTCATCGCAGCACGCCCTGTCGGTTATTTGGATTTCCCTGCCTTCGCGTCTCGGTCACATCGTTTTACCTTATTTTTTTTTACGGGTGCCGGGCCCGTCCGTCCTTTTCACGGATGCACACTTGTGCGTAACTAATTTTGTAGCCTATTTAGCACCACGTACGCGGATTGAAATTTACTGGGTCTTCGGCATTCGCGGGTGCGGCACGCTCCCGGGCGTCTCAATAACAAAGCGCCCTGGCGGTTGTAAATGTGTCCGCGAGTTTGCCGGGGGAGGGAGCCGAAGGTTAGATGTAGCCGGTGTCATAACTGGCGTCAATAATTGCCGCGCAGCGTGAAGAGGCTATCGAGTACTCGAGCGGAGCTGGGGGAAGCTTTTGTTAGAGCCGGGCGGTCGCAGGCAAGGGACTCCCTTTAGAAAACGAGTTATGCCGCGGGGGTGGCGTGTGGTGACGTCGTCCCGAAGGCGGAGGGGCCTGGCCTCGTGATGGGGGCCGGCACGCGGTACGCGGGTCTCCCAATTGTGACCAATATTTTCTTTGTTTAAAATTTTTATATTTTCTCGGAGGACGTACCGTTACAAATTGGAAAATGGAAAAATTCGTAATGAGAATTTTCTGTGAATAGAATTATAGAGTCCCACCAACTAAAGGCCACCTCATAACTTCTAAACGGCTCCCGATATCGAAATACAGTTTTCGCTTAACAATGCGGAATCATGGGAAAAGTAATGTGCGGTAGAGATATAATTCGAAATATTTTTAGTTTTCAAGAAATTTAATTATCTTTGTTTGTTTAAATGGAACCATGTAATTTTCCACTAGCGATAGATAATCATAAAGAGACGAAGTCAGTGATGTAACATTCGTTAATGTTTTGATAGTATTTTGAGTATAAAATGATACTTTCAGACATATGATTTTGAACTAAATGTACGAGATTTCCTGTTGCAACTGTCGCATTTGGGGAAGGTTGCCTTCGCGGCGCCGGCACTTTTGCGAGAACAGGAGAAAGGTCGCGAAGGACACATTCCCCCAAAGCGACAGTGTCGACGGCTGCTAGAGGAAAAATTGCACGTTTAATTTCAAACCTCAAGTCTCATAATATAAATATATAAAAACAGGTTTATACGTTTATATTATTATCGGTTTTTTACATGCTTTAGAATACAATTCTTAAGTGATTAGAAGTATCAGAAAACAGTTTGTAAATATTATTTTATCGTATTAAAGGTATTGAAGAAAATGTCTTCGCGTAAGAATTAGTGCTATTTACTAACTTAAAAGTATTAAATGAAATGGAGAATTAGTTCACTACCAATTCGTGAACTACTTTTTTTCATTTAATCCCAAAATATCAAAAAACACTAATACATCCTTAGCAATTCGCTTGAATTCATGTAATTCCTTAATAATTAAAAGGTAATTGTGAATGAACTTAAGTTAATTAAGCAATTTAAATTAATTACATTAAGTTTTCCAAAATTAAGGACTATTGAAATATGTTATTGAAGTTTCTCAAGAAAATGTTTCAGTCTATCAGAACGGAGATGCAGAGGTACGCTTTCGCTAATTGTAAATTGGGAGTGGGAAAGAATGAATATTATACAACACAGTCGCTTAATGTCATCATTCGACGACTTTCTTGCTATCAAAATATTTTAGAAGATACCATTAGAATGCAGCTTCATTTTTTATCATAAAGTACTCAATAAATGGATTGAGAAGTTGGGGCTCATCACGGCTTTAACTTATTACACGGTAAAGAAGTTCTTTTGCTCAAGGAACGTAAGTTAAAATTATTAGTTTCTTTACGAACGTTATTCTCGTAATTCCATCACCCAACAATTGTAATATCAAAAAACTAGACTGGATTACCATGCATGCCGCCAATACTTTATATCAATCACAATTTCGAAAAAACCTACTGCTAGCACTTCGGTTAGAACATTATATGTAACTTCAGAACACTGTCCATAATCTATACACTACGCAAAAGTGCCTGGAGTGGATAGTTAAGTGTTTAAAATAATAACTGAAATAATATAAATACCAGGTGCCTCACAAACTATGGACAACCCTCATAACTTTAAACTGTGTACGATATCGAAATGCAGTTTTCGTCCAACAACATTGAAGCATAGGACAGGAAAAGTGACCAGAGATATTGTTAGTAACATTTTTATTTTTGGATAAATTCAATCATCCTTCATTTTTTAAATAGAAGTTTATAGATTTTCGCCTGAAATGAATAGAGCATGGAAGAGAGTAATATTTTTTTTCATTTTCCAATATTTTGAAAGAAATATAGAGTAAAAAACTTACAGTGAGTGTAAAAAGCCCTTGTAAACAAGACCGAACTTGAAGATCGAAGGCCCTTAGTCAAAAAACAGATTGGAGCCCTACCAATGTAGTAATAAACCAAAATAAAAATAGCCTAATATTTATATTTGACCAAATAATAATACTAAAATAACTAGGACAGTTAAAATAACTGGACCAGATATGTTGTTTCTTCAATTGTTTATCTGAGGTTAGCCAAATTTATTACATAATAATATGAAGTTAATGTAAGAAATAGTAATAAAAATTATTAATTTTCAAGTTCTAGCAAATTTCGTGGGATGAATGTAGTTGAAAGAAACGTAGTTGACGAACAAATTATCCACTTAACTGCAGTATAGGGTTAACCGAGCCTCATTTTGCGGTGAAGTGAATAACTGAGAGTAAGTTGAACACTGTTCTACGAGTATATTATAAGTGGGGGACAGATTTTAATGAAATAACATTTTTACTTTCTCGTATACGGAGTAGTATAGATATATACGTAGTAGAGAGAAAGTTATGTAATGCTGCGTGAAAAAGGCGGCGGACTTTCGGCAGAAAAAATTTATTGCCGGACCCTGATAACGAAAAAGCGGAAAAATACTGTTGCTAAATTAACAGAAAAGTCCTATAATATGAGGTGTAGCCAGAATCCCTGTTTTGTTGGTCCTTAATGCCGAAAACCCAATTCAATGCGAAAAGCCCGCCGTCTGTCCGTCTGCGACCAGTACTAACGCTTAAGGCTAAATGTACCGACACTAGTTCAATTTGCCACCACCACGTGGCAGCACCAAAATAAGCAAAATTTACTAGACCGATAACGTCTGAACAAATTGTCCGATTTTCGATCTGTAAACGGCATTGGACTCCTTTTTAAAATAGAATTCACGCTACGATGCCGTTTTTTCAAAAAATATTTCCAAAAAATTTTGTTTAATGATTTCTCATAGTTTCGGGAAGAAATTAAAAAATGTGGGCTTATAGCGCGATGACGACGTGCTTCCTGAATCCAACGCCGTATCAATCATGCAAATCGGATGAATAGGAGCGGCGTAAAGTGAAATTTCGGAAAATATACCTGATCCCCCCTTCCCCCTTCCCCCCCTTCCCGCAGTGAACTTGGAGTGAGCATTCGCAACGATATTCGAGAACCACTGTCCCAGTGCCATATCGGATTTGGAAATCCCGGAACCCCTCCCCCACGGCCACTTTAGCCTAGCCCTTCGCGGTGGGCGCTGAAAGAACGCCCGCCCGGTACCTCCATAAAGTTAGAATCGCAAAGTTTTCAAAAATTATTGAAACTAGGCTCAAAATGTGTCGCTTTTTTGTCGCTAATTTGTTACGCAAAAAAAAAATTTGTCGCTCTTCATTTGACCCTGGTATTAAGATTCGGCTAACTTGATATCAACTTAGCATCGCAAACGCAAGAAAACCAACTAATTACAGACATAAATAAAAAATAACACCATAGGAATTTGTCGCTTTTTTGTCGCTCCAGACTTTACAAAAAACAAATTTTGTCGCTCTTCAAAATAATACCAGAAATGCAATTTTTCGTAAACCCGGTGCGTTAGTCGTGTCAAGTTGATAGAATGAAGCTTTATTCGAACACATGTATTGACAGTGGTATAATGCAATATTATTTCATATTTTAACTTTTTTATAAAATTGTGATTATCGGTTCTTTTCATTCACAACAACTCATCAAGCACATCGATAATAAACATCAGGTTTCATAAATGTTTCATTTTTTTACGAAATATGTTCATGTGTCTATACAAAATCTATGTTTTGAAAATATCAACATCAATGTTGCATCCCTATTCTCGACACCTAGATGAGGATCGCCGATTTAATACGTTTGCATTCTGATTCCCTAATATGAGGTTTATCAGTGACTGGTATGCTACGTTTTACTAGTAGTATATAAATCTTATAAATTGAATTGCTACCCGATTAAATGTTATTGATAAGCGTGTACGATGTTTAGAAAATGGTATCTTAATGTAGAAATGTAAAAGTTGCCGACCTGTATAACAAAACATAATTTATCCCCCTCATAGACGGATATTCCTCTTCTAGTGTGGTGTTCCTGTCTAAGGGTTAAAGTTATATTGCTTTCATGACAATTTAATGCATTAAAAAATACATATATATGCCACATTACAATGATTTACACTACATCCTTTTATGTTATCATTTACGTAGTTTGTATCAAAATGACGCGCCGGGAATTACTTATTCCAATCTTCAAGTTTATACAAATATAACAGAATCATTTTATATCAATATAACTTACTAAGTAAGCTGGGACATGTCACGATTGTTAATATTAGATTTTAATGTTTGTTACAGTGTTGGATTCAGGATGCATCTCGCCTGCGCGCTATTTTACCACTTCTTCAATTTTGTCCGAAAGTACGAAAACAGTTTTAAAATTTTACTTGGGAAAACAGATTCATCAGGTGAAGTCTATCAAGGAGACAAACGCCGTTTTGAGATCAAAAATCGAGTCGCAGGATAAAAGAGCTCTTGCGTAATTTCGGCTCATTCTTTCTGGTAGTGGAATGATAACGGAAGATCTTAGAAGTAAAATGTATGTAAAATAAGATGTTAGGCCATGGAATATTGGTGATATCTACACAATTAGTTCAATTTTCTTTTTGAAATCAGTTTCCAAATCGGAATTGATATTTTGAGTAGTGCCTCAAATAACTTTTTGATGGTATGAAGACGGAAATATGTGAACAAGATATATAGTTTTATTCGACTATTACAGATGATATGAGACCGTTTGGTTGTGTTACAGCATCACTAGTTTGATAAGTGAAGAAAAATATATTGAGATTGAAAGGGACGAAACCATACACTGACTGCCCGGCTTGCCTGCCTGTGAGCACGGCCTCCTCCCGTGTCGCAGGCCGCCGCCGGGTTTGGCTGCCGCCGCGCAGGGTTTGGCCGTTCGGCCGCGTCGAGGGAGCCCTCAAAAGGGACGGGTGACACGACACAACGGGGGGAGGTGTCAGGTACTTTTTCCGAAATTTCACTTTACGCCGCTCCTATTCATCCGATTTGCATGGTTGACACGGCGTTGGATTCAGGAAGCACGTCGTCATCGCTACTCGCCCATTTTAATTTCTTCCGGAACATGAGAAATCATTTACTTTTTTGGAAATATTTTTGAAAAACGGCATCGTAGCGTGAAGGTATATTTTAAAGGAGTCAAGCCGTTTACAGATCGAAAATCGAACAATTTGTTGAACGTTATCGATGAAAAATTCCGTGTGATGGTGCTGCGATCTATTGTTTTTCCTATAAGTATTTTTCGGTGCATTTAGCCGTATGGAGACGATTTTCCTATGGATGGTAGTGACAGTTCGCGAAAACAAGTGAACAGCACATGTAATCCAGAGACGTATCCCTCCGCCGCGACAGCTGTTCAGCCCCTTCGTAAAGTGTTTGGTTATGGCTCCTGAGAAGACATCACTATCCAGAAGTCTAAGAGCTTCGCTGAGGTATATGCACGTACGCGAGTCCGGGAAATAATTAAATTTAATTATATATGTGGAAAATCTCTTAACATACTCTCACAACCTGTAAAAGAAAACTGTCACGAATGTAAATAGAAAGCTCTCAATCACAGCTCGCCACACAACAGCACAAGAACCACGTGCATTGGTACGCATCTCGCATTCAAGTCTCGGTTTTAAAATAAACATAATATTTATCACACAAAACATAATTCAATGTAATATATAAAGGAAAAAAGAATTTTCACAGAAGAGCACATAACACAGCATTTCCTAATTTCAATTATTTCTCGCGGCGCACTATATTTTTGTCGGACGAGGACGTCACGAAAGGAAGCGTCGAAGCCGTTTACAAGTTAGCCAATTGCAAACGAACAAATGCAGAAAGGGAGTCTATTGGGCTCGAGGGCACGACGACCACAGAACCGTCAGTTATGTTGCCAGCACTAGCTGTCACTTTGGCTCATCCTTAGGAAAATCGCTCTATTAGATGAAGGCGAGAGCCACCTGAGAACTACCAACTAAGATCAGTTTAGTACTTTCCAGATTCTGCACATTAGCAACTGAAATGTAATATGAAGTTTTTGTTTGCATAATAAACATGTTTTTAAAATTAAGTATAACGAAATTGTAAAAATCGCTTGAGTTCTTTGGCTGTATAACAATACTAGCAGTGATGAATAATTCCTGAGACATGTCAAAAAGAGTTCTTAAATTGCCAACAGCTCTCATTCATCATATTGAAAGAAGTTACTGATCGCACTGAGTCTGTTGATGAATTTTACAGTGAGAAATCATTGGCTCTTGCGTCCTATCTTCCTGAACAGTTTTAGAGATTTCTTTACCAAGCCTGATTTCATGTACAACACTGCGTTCGCCATCAATAATAACACATTTAAGTTTTTTCCACAGAGGTCCAAAATTGGATGTTTCTTCAGTTTTAAAGAAATCTTCCCTGGTAGTTGTATTTTCCAAGATATGAACTGGGTACAATTTCTCGCGAATTTAAATCTAGCTTTCGACCCCGAATAAACACTAGCAATTCACATGTTAAATATTGTCCACTATTTTTTACGTATTTATGTACGTAGAATATCTAAAATTTTGTATTTCTTTGCTGGGGCAGTCTAAATTGCTACATGAGCCGGATCCGGCTCAGGAGAAGCAGGTTGAAAGCTCTGGATTATACTGTAGCATCTACATCTCGAAACTTTTCCAATAATTAAGTTAGTAAGTTATGTGTCATAAGTTGTAGTCAATTGTTAAGTATAAGTAGATAAATAAGTCAATAAAAATAAATTAACTTAAAATAATTAAAATAAATTAAATAAATTAAAATTAAATTAAATTAAAATAAAATAAAAGGAAACGGTTAAAATAAAACACATTAGGGGGCGAAGGGAAGTGGGAATCGGAAATGTTAGGGCAGAGGCGTTGGTGCGGACGATTTTCGGTGGTGCTGTTTGTTTTCAGGTGCTGAGGAGGCCAAACACTGGAAGGAGAATGCCTGACGCCCGCGCCAAATAAATAAATAGTTTAAAAACCGGATAGATTAGCATGTACTTGGCTTCTGACGGCAGGTTTTTCCCCCTTCAGGGGTTTTTTCCTCAGCCGTACCTTATGGTCTCTTTTCCGCGGCATTGATGCGATGAAAATACCATTTGGGGTGAATACCAGAACACGAAAGGTTAGAACGCGGTAGAATGTAGGTATTGTAATGGTTTAAAGGCCTTCGGCCTAGCCACTTAGCATCACGTTCTCTAATTTGTATGTAATAATTACCTATTAAATAATAAAAAAAAACTTTTCCTCGACCCATTCTTACCAGTCAACGCCCAAGGGATTGGCTCACGGATCTCATCCGAAAGACAAGCGACCGACGTCTGTAAGTGCCAAGGAATAATATATTTATGTTACTTACTACAAAGGGAATATGTTTATCATCCTGAAACAGATCGACGATGACTTGGTTGGGGAACTGGAATTCGTCGAGCACTTGGAGACAGCTGAATGCGGACTCTGTAGCTGGCGTCCCGCATGGTTGCAACCGTTTGCCAGCAAGAAAGTCTACCTCGCTGTACAGGGGCTCATCGGCCTTCTCAGCATGGCTCTCAACTCATACTTCATCGGAACCATCACCACAATCGAGAAGCGTTTCCAAGTACCTAGCGCTACTTCAGGTAAGTCATTGAACTGGCATACCAATGAGGCACAAAGGATTTTAATCGTCTTACAATAAGGATTAAGAGGGATAGTTACTAGACTTTCTTATATTTATTTAATTCGCAACGATACTATCCAATAATAATAAATACATATATGGGTTTAGAGTTAGAAGTGAATGATCCATTAGGATTTATTTCTGACAGTTTTTAAAATCCGTGATTATGTATCTAACATGCTTTACAATGTGTTCACTCGTGAGATATGAAATACTATTTTTTATCAGAGGAAATCTTTTGAAGGATTTCCATAATTGTATTATTAAAAAAATAGTATTATTTAATGAAAGTATTACTGTTTGTACACAGCGGAATTTCAAACACTTCCACCGAACTGGCATTATTGGATTAAAAGTTGGATATTGGCACTAGCAAGTGCAGGGGAACGATGTTGTCAAGTTTTAAACCTCTACCATGAGTTGTAACGTGTTCTCGGGACCTGAAAATGACCATTTGAAATATTTATATACTTATAAAGGTAACTAAATCAAACACTCAAATTGTATGAATGGAAGTAGACAGGTAATAGCTTGTGCTGGAATAACTACTCGCCTCATTAAGTTCCATAAATATTACGCTAGTTTACATGGGAGACAAATTATTTACGTCTGTTTCTCTTCCAAAATATTCTTCAACTTTCTCAGTTCTCAAGAATTTGTTTGTGAAATACTTCATTCTAAGCTGCCAATTTTCGTGGTACGTTAGTACGTTTTGTGGGCCGATCTTTGCCTTCGTGTGATTTGCATATTGTCGATCGTAAGAAGTAACATAAATTCAAATTTATCTGGGGACGCTACAGACGGGTGCTACAGAATGGCACAGACTATTTCCTATTAGGTAGTTTCTTATTCTCTTACGACTAGGCTAGCTTTTCGGTTGTGTCCCACCCAATTTTCAGACCCTGCCTCACGGATAGCTCACTGGTCAGCGTGCTCACTTTCCAAGCCGCAATACCGGGTTCGATTCCTGGTCGGAGCAGATTATAGTGCGCGCTTTCCTTGCAATGTCCTAGTGTCAGTTGCTCTGTGACGATCAGAATGCTCACTTCTCAGATTCAGAAGACCAGAAAACGGCGTAGGGAGGTTTATTTGTTAATCCCACGTACTCCTTAAACCATGGCCTCAAGGCCGGGGTAGGTGTTGGCCCCGTCAGGAGTTGCTGTGTGAGTACAGATAGACTTTTCAGATGTCATCAACTAGCACCTAAGGTCTCTAGGGACATTTCCAGTGAAGAGCTCCTTCCCGCTTCCCAAACATCGCATCGTCCTACCTCAGCCCTGTACTTTTACATATTTGCTCATTGTAACCCTTGGCCCCATCCCTACAAGTCGCCGCTGCTAATTTTCGAAAATTGAGAGACTTAAATGAAACATGCGCAATATTTTATGCGTCCGATGCTCTAAAAAAATTAAAGAAAATTTGGATCGTTTTTGAGAAAATATATATATTCTTTATAAATAAAGAAGAGAAAATAAATAAATTCTTTAAAAATTTCATTAACTTCAATCAGAAATTATGTCAAAACTACTCATTATTTTTTTAAAAATTGTACATAACATGTTTTCAAAATCTGATTCTTAGAACAGTTTTCATTTAAGATAAAAATCTTATAAGTGTTCAAATTTATGGGGGAATATCAATTTTGGCGAAAATCATGCTTAACGTTTGGGGGCTAGCGTTGTTCACAGACGGACGGACGTTTTGCCGTAATCCAATTTTTCGACATCAAGGGCCCATCAAACATGGATCTGTCTACACAATGTGTTAGAGGAAGTAATTTACTTCATACAGGAACAAGATTCATCCACGTTTTCGTTACCTGGGCCCGACAGTAAGAGTTTTTCTATCGAAAAATCGCCATTTCACACCAAAGTATGGAATTTATGGAAAAGTGACTAAAAGTACTAATCTTATCATTTTAACATTTCTAACAGAGGAGTATTTGTAACGAATTGGTCTTCTATGTAGTCTAATATCAGGGCATTCCAAGAACTTATGCTTTATCAGACGTGCTCTCGTTTTGCATGTCGCTATCGTCAATCTGAAGCCCTTTTAATGTTGATCTTCCATTCCGAGGGAGACATAATGGGAGTCAGGAGGAATAGTAAATGTATTCGAACTCAGTATGGATTATTTAAAAAAGCTTTATTATAAAAGTGCATCAAATTGCATCAAAAGTGCAGCAGCTGAAAGCATGAGACAGGTTTGTAACAAATCTCTCTCTCTCTCTCTCTCTCTCTCTCTCTCTCTCTCTCTCTCTCTCCGTCTCCCTCTTTCTCTCTCTCTCTCTTTCTCTCTCTCTCCGTCTCCCTCTTTCTCTCTCTCTCTTTCCGTCTCTCTCTCTTTCCGTCTCTTTCTCTTTCTCTCTCTTTAATCCATATTAATCATATATCACTTAATGAACTCTTTAAAAGAACACAGCCCTGATACAGGTCAAATAAATGGCTGGAAAGTTGGCGTTGTTAAAAACATATTTTTATTTAACCTCACGATTCTCGAATATTTACAATACAGAGTCAAAAAAATATACAACATTTTATCAAAAATGGCTACAAATTTTTTGATTGAACTTTGCCCTCGGAGATCGTATTGGACACTTCAGAGAATGGTGTAGGTCTCATTTTTTTGAAAATTGCGTAAGTTCAAAATTTGTTTCCGCGTCTTCCTACAACTTCAATATTGAAGATAGAGATTTTTTACTTTCTCGTACACGTACGTATATATGGTGCAATATACGTAATATAGAGACAGTTATGTAATGCTACGCGAAAAAACGGCGAATTTTCGGCAGAAAAAATTCATTCCCGGGCCCTGATAACGAGAATATGGATAAATCCAGTTGCTAAATTAAGAGAAAAAATCCTCTAACACGTGGTGTAGCCGAAATCCCTGTTTTATGGGTCATTGATGCCTAAAAACCAATTGAAAGGAAAACATCCGCCTGTCTGTCTGTCTGTCCGTCCGTCCGTGAACACTACTATTTGTAGAGCCTAAACCACACGGACGATCTTTTCCAAATTGAAGAAACCCCTGTCCATATGGGTCTAGTTAAAGCTTTGAAATTTTGAAAAACACTCTTTAAAATTTGGATGTACTTTAGATGAAGACCCCCGGACAGTTTCAAAATTTTCTGGAAAACTGATCTAACTTTTTCTTTAAATTTCTTAAGAATAGAATTAAATATACTTATAAAGGTGGCATAGATGTCCCATTTTCACGGTTAACTATGAATTTTAGAAAATTGCGTAAGTTTTAATTTTTTTCGGCGTCTTCCTACAACAAAATTGCAGAGAGTTTTCCTTCAAATAAAATATGTTCTCCATAAATAGTTCTTTCATAAAGTTCATGTAGATTTTTTTGAAAATTTTAGTTTTTCATGCAAAGGTGCGTGCCGAATTTGTTATTTTAAAAATAACAAAAACATAATTTTCTCAAAAACGGCTACACATTTTTTCTTTAAATTTTTGGTAGAGGTGATGCCAAACGAACCCTGTATGATGACATAAACGCCATATTGTTCTATTCTTTTGTTTATTCAAACATTAAAAATTAAATAATATCAAATAAAGTTTTTCGAAAAAACAGTTTTCCGTGAAAATGAGCTCAAATTTACGCATTTTCAGAAACGCTCAAACGCATTTGTTTTTAATGGCTCCACATTTTTTCTCCAATTTTTCCAATGGATAGTGCTAGTTGCACTGTTTAATATGACGTAAAGTTCATTTTGGTATATATTTTGTTAGTTCAAAAATTACACAAATGTAATTTTTTTAAATATCTCTCACTCTATTAATTTGCACAATTCCTTTGATTTGCATACAATATTACATTTGTGAGTGGATGTGATTGAAATGACTTTAAATGAGATCTTTGAAAACTTAATAGATTCCTGTGAAAAAGAGCTTCAAATTTCATGTTTACAGTAATGCTTAATGGCAATTTTCTTAAAGAAGCTTCAAATTTTTCAATGAAAATTTCTATTTATGACGAGGTTTACTCTTCTTTAATATTCTTGAAGGTATATTTCGTTTGTACTATTAGGAAAACAAAAAGTTGATAAAATGTCAAAAAATGTTCTTTGGGGCGACGATAGATGGCAGCTGGCCAGAATGGAGCAACATCTTCATGCTAGTCCACACCAAGGAAATTAGAAAAAATTGCTACGAGAAAGTCTGTGCCATTCTGTAGTTCCTTAATGAAATCTGTTCATTGAAAACAGATGTTGTAATAAGGTCATGAACAATATTTCGAATTTATGATTAGTGTACACGTTATTTGGAGAAAAACTTAGACCTTTTTAAAAGAATATTTTTCTCAAAAATGACTCCAATTTTTTCTTCAAATTTTCTCCTCGTTTGTATCAAAGTGGCGCTGGTCTTATTTTAAGCGAAGTCTGTATTTTCGAAAGTTGCAAAAAGTTATTGTGGAAGTACCATATTGAAGATAGATTTTTTTACAAATAAAATCTGTTGTGAAAGATGGATATTGAAATAATGTCATGCACTATTTTTCAAAAATATGAGTAGTTATCGAGTTATTTTTCGTGAAACTTCGACAATTTTTAATAAAGTATTTTCACGAAAACGGCTCCAAACTTCTTCTTTAAAATTTTTTGATGTGTATATCGAAGAACAGTAAAAATGGCACTAGTTTCATTTCTGGCGAAGTCTCGAAATTCTGTGTTTTCGAAAATTGCAGAGGTAACATTCTAAAACTACAAATTTGAAGATTGAGATTTTTGTTCTAAACAAAATCTGTTCTAAAAAATCAACTCTTTAAAAAGGGTCATATAGAATGATTTGAAAACCCGAATATTTTCGCGCAGTTTCTGCTTGAATTAATGCAACTTATAAAAATAATTTCCTCAAAAAACGTTCTAATTTCTTTTTCATTTGTTTCCATCGATGGAATAAGGAACGCTAAAAGAATGACATAGGTAGTTACATGTGTATTATTATATATTTTATTGGATTTGTCAGTGCATGTTTATAAAAAAACTCAAAGGTTTCCTGAGAATTTGACTTTTTAAATGGAACTGTATATTTTTCTCGTCAGCTATAGATATATCATGAAAAGAGGAATACAATGATGTATCATATGTTGGTATTTTGATAGTACTTTGAGTATAAAATTAGACTTTCTGACTTGTGATTTTGAATTAAACAGACAATAATTTCCTGTAGCAGCCCATGCAACTCTCGCCGTCGGGGAAGGTGGCTTTCGCGGCGTCTGGACTGTTGGGTGGAGAGTGGAGACTGAGAGGGAGTGTAGTGAGGGACAAGAGGCATAAACTTCAGCAAACCATGGTCTTGAAACAGAGGTCACAGTAAGAAACACTTATGTTATTGATCAGCGTGAGAATTTTTTTCCAATCATTCATCTGAATTAAACTTGTACTGAAATTCCAAAAAATCGATAATTCCAAAGAACGATATAAAAAATTGGTAGTCTAAGGAACATGATAACAATAAAAATTAATTTCAAACTTGACAAGAATCTAATTTGATTGATAATTGCTATACAAACAACCCGACATTTAAAAACATTTAAGGAAGAATTTAAAGGAAAGGTAATGGTTGGTTGATGATCTTCACTACAATATCTCGAGATAACTCATCATATCATATATCCTATTTCTATTTATTGTTAATAAACTTCTTACTTAGTACATTAGAATACCAAAGGATGAAAAAAAACTTCGAAATATTCTTGAAAGAAAATAACTTTGGTATCAACGAAAATTTACAAAAATAAAAAAGTATAGATAACTGTAATAAACAAAATAAAAAAATATGCATACATTATTTACACATATGCTCTATCAGTGCTCCATCAACAGCAATTCACATCTGCAGTCGTATACCGCAACCGTGTACGTCGCAAGAACTGACGTACTGACCGCTGTGTTTCTCGATTTATAGTGGCACAAGCTATCACAATTCGTCTTCTCAGATCTTCTGGAGCCGTGGGCACATATTCATTTACAACGTTCTTGATTTTCCGTAGCTCAGTGCGTCACTTTAGCGCCTCTGACCGGGAGGTCCTAGGTTCGAATACTGACGACGCGCGGCAGGATTTTTTGACTCTAGCTTTTCAGCTAGGTCGAATTCAGTCGCTGTCTGGAGGATAATTCTAGCGGCCGGCTGTTCTGATAGGTAGTTGTTCTATCCTCTCCTCTTACACACACACTTACACTAACATGCACTACACTACCACATATTCCGGGAGATCGGTCGGGAGCTTAGAGCTCGGCCCGGCTGGGGCGGTACGCCGTTGGTGGGAGAGTCCTGGTTAGGGGGAAACCCCACTAGCCGACGGTGGGTCGGCGCCGGATCTCGCCATCCAGCGGGGGAAGATCACCGCCATCTCCCAAAAAAACATGCACTACACTAACGAGAATAATGACCAAAGCAGCTGACGCGCCGGGAATCACGAATCAATCAAACAACCAGTCAATGTTGTTTCAAAGAAGTACGGCCCACTAATGAAATCACCAAGAATTTCGCACCACACGTTCACACACCACTGTCTCAGATACTCGGCTTCCCTTTTCCTCATCGGAATCTCTCTGCTCCAGAAATGCACGTTGCGAAGATTAAGATGTCCACGGTTTGTGAATGTTCCTTCGTCCGTGAATAGAATTTTTTTCTAAGAAATTGCTGTTTTCTGTAATAGAGATTAATAAAAATCTGCAGAACTCTACACGTCTTGGGAAATCCGTTTACTGCAATTTCTGATGAAGGCTCATATGATAAGGATGAAACATGTGATGTTGCAGAATACGTTGCCCACTTGATCTGCTGATTACAGCTTCTCTGGCAATGTTTCTACAAATTAATGCGGATATATAAACACACTTGTCATAACACCTTGTTTCTTCTTGGAGACGTTTTCTCTTTCTTAGAGGTTTAAATTCCAATTACCTTTTGAAAGGGCTTTTGAAAATTCTCGCCAGCGTTTGCCGTGATATCTTTTGCCGATCTGGATATCTTTGAGAATAAACTTTTACTACACGTCTGGATTTTATTTTACATTCTCCAAAGATCAGAAGTGCATCAAGTTTCTCTTCATTCGTAAATTTCATATTTAATTAAGATGATCACTCGCCCACTTCACCATACGACAACTGCCCTTCGTAAATGGAAAAGAAAACGGTACACTGCCGTCTTCTAAATATTCAAGTTTGTAACAGCATATGGCTCCAGTCAGTATTAGCAGTCGCGACTGCAGATGAGCATTTCTGCTAAATTTTGGGAAAATTACATTGTTAGACCTGTCAAAAGTATTTCGAAATTTGTATTGATTTGTTCTTTTGGTGCATGTGTTAAATAGGAAGTTTATTAACAGTAAACAATAAGAGAAAATTTGTACCAATCTATTGTTTGGAGAATTAACCGAGATGTTATAATGAAAACTTTTAAGTATTATTTCCTTCCCATGCTGGTTTATTTCTGGTATAACACACTCGGCTTTTTTATAACTTTGAAAATTACCTTCATTACTATCGTCCTTACGCTACCAATTTTTTACATCGTTCATTTCGATTAACGTTGCTTTGGAATTTCAGTAGAAGTGGAAAAGTTCGATTCGTATAAACCAATGGGAAAAATTTCATTCTGATTGTTGTTTGTTCATAAGTTCTTCGTGTCAAGACCATGGATTGCTGTAGTTACGCCTCTTATCCCTCACGGCGACCCCTCTCAGTCTCTCCTCCTCGTTACAGTCTCGGCGCCGCGAAATACCATCCCCAAT
Organism: Teleogryllus occipitalis; assembly: GCA_011170035.1. NCBI lineage: Eukaryota > Metazoa > Arthropoda > Insecta > Orthoptera > Gryllidae > Teleogryllus > Teleogryllus occipitalis. The sequence goes on along the minus strand of BLKR01003000.1, from coordinate 46,156 downwards.
GACAACTGCTGCAAAGAGTTCTACGGGAAATGTCCGATTAATTTCAAATCACATATCATAAAAGTCTAATTTTATACTCAAATTACTATCTACATACTAACCTCTAATACATCATTGTATTCTTCATTTAAAGATCTATTCATTGCTAGCGCAAAAAACATATAGTTCCACATAAAAATCAAAGATGATTAAATTTCTCGAAAATTACAAATATTATAGACAATTCTCTACGGTATGTTACTTGCCCCATGATTCCGCATTGTTCAGCGGAAACTGCATTCCGATATCGTGAACCGTTTAGAAGTTAATGGATGTGACCCATAGTTGGTGGGACACCTCTAAAGTAATACAGAAAATGTAGTGAGTATTTGTATTCATCAACCTCCACCCCTCCCTTGTCCGCCTTTGAAATATTTATGGGAACTCCCTCCCTCCCGTAAAAGTAAAGGCCCCTTTACTGCATGAATGTATTCAGGTATCGCGTCGGCCACTGACGCGGGCTACGTCAGTTCGCTGCTGGTAGTGGGCTACTTCGGCAGCCGCGGGCAAGCCGCGCTACATCGCCAGCGGAGCCTTCGTGGCCGGGCTGTGCTGCTTTGCGCTTCGCCGTTCCGCATCTTATCTACGGAGCCGGAGCCGATATGCGCGCGCTCTCCGTGGAATTTGGGGTATCACGAAACCTCCCACACGTCTTCAAACACCTCCGGCTCTGGTGAGTTTAGTCAACTCTTTTTTGTTATTTTTTTTAAATTGAAGGTCGCATTAACATCTAGGTCATTAGCGACCACTATTGGTTAACGTTATGATAACTGTGAAGATGAAACGATATGGTGATGATAAGGAATGAAAGGACGAACACAAATAGAAGCATGCTCCTGGCGGGACTCGCAACTCGCGACCCTTCGGTCCGAGATCACTACGACACTACTGCCTAGTGATCTCGGCCATCGGATCGGCTTAGTTAACTTTTGCGACTTCATTTTCTCCCCTTCCCTGGTCGACACAGCTCGCTGGGGCCAAATTGTTTTGCGTTAGGGTGTCGAGATGGCCCGAAGTGAATGGGTTTTCAACATTTTCGTAGTCGTAAATCACAGTTCCAAAACATTTTCGTTTTTATAAATGAGTAATTCTTGTAAGAATAATTCGCTCGGAGTTAAACATATGTATAATTTCATAGAGAAATTATTAATCACCGATTTCCTTCATTCTCCATGAATTGTTCATTCCTTTCAAGAATGGAAAAAGAATAATATATTAGTTCTTCGCGGAGTCACTAGATATCGTAGGCTCCGCATTTTCCTGAACGTCAAAGTTCGCTGTTAACGCAGATTGAATAACGTCGCAGTTAATAGCTTCCTTTTGATGAGAGAAGGTCTCGCCCTACGGCCAGAATCCGATCAACATGGCACCATGTCCACTAAAAGCAATTGTAACAGCGGGAGAGGTGAACGGTCCCTTTTTGGAGACAAAGGCCAAACATTTGACTTCCGCTGAAGGGCTCAGAAGGACAGACTTTTCTTTCCCTTGTACTCCTTCAACTCGGAGGGTAGGTGGCCCAGCAGATGGTGGCATCACGTGACTGGCCACGGAGGGATGAAGGCGTTGCTCTTTGGACATTCTGGGAAAGGCAGCAGAAGTCGACGGCCGCTAACAAGCGGAGATGCTGCGTTTCCTTGCGGCCAAACCAGGTACTACATTCGCGTCTGGTGAATAAAACTCTCAATTGCTCTGTACTTCAAACCATGCTGTCATTGTATTAATGTATAAATAAATGTACACATATTATGAGATCACCTCGCCTTATTTCATCGCTACACTAAGTTGCAGCTTAGTGTAGCTTATCAATTCATAACTCTGAAAAAAAATTCTGAAATAATATATTTTGTATTTGATAATTCTATAATTTATACTCTATTTTGTACAAAAATTAAAGTAATGAAAATATGAATTTTGTGTCAAGTATTTGTATTTTCTCGGATTCTGTTCATTCAAATGAACATTATTGATTTACGTAGTACAATATTTGCTCTCAACAATTTTCTTCCAATATTAAAAAAGTGTGAAAAGATAACAATCTAGAATTTGCTCTCCGGGTAACAAAGATAACAATCTAGAATTTGCAATTTTAAATCTGTTTAAAAAATGAAGCAGCTTGAAAATGTAATCTGATTTCGAACGACCAGACCCCGAACTGTGGGTTGCATCATGTAGAATGTGTTCCTGGGAATATATTCCAAAATTTCCAAGCTTTTATTAACTAACTTAAAAATTGCGAATAGAAACCGTGGTGATTAAATCCATTATCAAATATTCAATATAATTTTACATAGATTTCTATATTCGAGGACGTTCATGACAACCCGTACTAGGTATGAAGAATAAACCTTCAAAAATATAATAGAAATTCCAAAAATGTTTAAATTTGTAGATTACAACCTACGAATCAAAATTCATATAATTTCATTGATACCCTGTCTGTCCAACGTAAATCCGACAGTCAAGACCCGAAAATACAGTACGCAATTTTGCATCTATGAGGTCGAATTTTCTACCGAAGATTGGGAAAATAAAAATCATTTTTAGATTCTCGACGTATTTAATATATTCAACATCGATACAAAGACAGTACAATGTTATAATACGCAACGCTATTTTTACCTAATTTATCTCAATTAATGTACTTGGCATTTGGGTCGGATTAATCCGACTTTTGCCAGTTAGTAGTGTTCTCAGACCTGGGCCCTGTTCAGTGGCGGATTTTCAGAGGAGGCAAGGAGGCCAGGCCTCCCACAAAATTGATTAACAACACTAAAAGATTTACATTTTTGAACGTAAAATTTGTGAGAATTATCTTTGTCTAAAATTGACATAGATGTTTACGTCTGGCCAGTAAACATTTAAAAGAAGTCGTTTCTCTTGCTGCAAACACAGTGTAACTATTCAAGATAGAGCCAAGTAGTTCTATGCGTTAAAAATGGGTAGCACCACCAAGTACTAGCATTACTTGTGCCTGCAGGATTCCGGCAACTCCGTGGCCCACGAGACAGGCCAGAGCACGAGATGCTGGGTCTCTCGTGGGCCACGCGGCGGCCCAAGCTGACGCGCGCCTCCCCATCGCCATGACAACGTTCCTCAACCAATAAAAAAGAGTAGTAGTTTCGTTTTGTCCAGCTTTGGAGTTGGTTTGGTACCGGAGGCTCTCGCGCGTCCGGCCTCCTCCTGTGAAGGTGTGTTGCGGTCATAGACAGTAGGTGCTCTGTGGTTGCGATAGTGGTTGTGTGGCAGGCACAGTATTTCAGTGGACACAAAAAAAGATTTATTGAAAGTGCTGTTTTCGCGGAGAAGTAATCCTAAAAGAAGAGAAATATTAAATCTAATTCTCTTATTTGGAATATCACCAATAACAATTTACCAGTTAAACAATGGTCATTGCCTTTCAACTTCACAATATGATTCCGTGCCTAAATTAGTCTGGGCTTCCCCAAGTTTTAAACCTATCATACGCCAGTGGCCCTGTTTTTATTTAATATCCACACCTGGGGATAAGGGAGACATATGGCGAGCAAGTATTCCCCACAGCGTACCTAGGTTTGGCCTGCATGAGCTTTTCTCGTCACGCAGCTATATTTTATCCCCAATGATATTTTTATTTTCCACATATATACATAATGGACCTCCGATATTAATATTTTCGTATAAAGCAGATATTCATGGAGTAGGTACCATCATGTGCGACGTAGGAGCAGAAGCATAACTACGTTCTCGGAGGCCCCAGTGTAGAAAGACCAAAAGGAGCCCATCATTACCATTGCCACTTTACTGAGGGTGGCGGGTAGTGGCGGGTCCAGGAGGGAGGCCATGCTCTTCTCCTAAAAGGTCTAGAGTTTGTTACCTTCTTTTATTTAGTTTGTTACCTTCTTTTATTTGGCAAAATGGATTTAAATATTTCCATTAGAATTACGCAATTATTTAAAAATAATATTGTATAAAATCATTATATACATACAGAATGTCCCACCAACTATGGACCACTCACATAACTTCTAAACGGTTTAGGATATCGAAATGCAGGTTTTGCTGAACATTGCGGAATCATGTACAGTAACAGCTATATTTTCCCCCCACTCGGTGTCCAACCTCGTCATCCATATAGCGATCAAGAAGTCTACTTTACTATGTAAATAGGTTCGGTAACATGCCGAAGGGAATTTATCTGTAATATTTTTAGTTTTCGAGAAATTTAATCATCTTTGATTTTTTTAAATGGGACTGTATATTTTTCTCGCCAGCAATGGATAGACCACGAAACGAGGGTTAAAATGATGTATCATATGCTAATATTTTGATAGCTTGAGTATAAAATTAGACTTTCTGACATGTGATTTCGAATTAAACGGACAATCGTGTAGCAGCCCTTGCAACTCTCGCCTTAGAGGAAGGTGGCCTTCACGGCGACAAGACTTGCGTGGAGAGGAGAGACTGAGAAGGGTGACAGAGGTACAACTACAGCAATCCTTGGTGTTGACGCAGACATCACACTAAGACATACCGATTTCATTTTTAAATAAAATGATCACTCGTCCACTTTGCAACCATTCGTCTGCTGTTCATAAATGGAAAAGAAAACTGCACTTCCGTCTTCTGCCGTGCATTTTCAAGTTTGTGGCAGCACTTGGCACTATGAAGTGAGAAACTCTAATCAGTATTGGCAGTCGCGACTGCAGATATGCATTTTTGTTAAAGTTTGGTAAATTTACACTGATAGAACTGTCAAGAGTATTTCAAAAAATTTATTGTATTGTTCTTTTGGTACGTGTTTAAATAGGAAGGTTTAATCTTTAAGCATTCAGTCGCTTCCGATGTTTTAAAATGATGGCTTATTTCTGTACTGAGCTCGATTTTTTGTAAGTTTGAAAATGATCTTTATTATTATTATCGTTTTCGTTACAATATTTTTTATTTCGTTCTTTTCGATTATCGTTGATTTGGAATTTCAGAAGAAGAAAAGTTCAATTCAGATGAACAAATAGGAAAAAATCTCTCATTCTGATCGTTAAAATTGATGTTTCTTCATAAGTTTTTCGTGTCAAAACCATGAATTGGTGCAGTTACGCCTTCATCCTGCACGGCCACCCCTCTCACACCCCTCTCTCCATAAAACAGTGTCGACGCCGCGAAGGCCTTCCCCTAACGGCGACTGTTGCAAAGGCAGCCCGTTTACTTTAAAATCTCATACCAGAAAATCTAATTTTATACTGAAATTACTATCAAAGTACTAACATATGAAACATCATTTTATTCCTATTTTTATGATCTTTCCTTTGCTGGTGAGAAAAATATACAGTTCAATTTAAAAAATCAAAGATGATTAAATTTCTCGAAAACTAAAAATATTATAGACGATTTCTCTACGACATGTTACTTGCCCCATGATTCTGCATTGTTCAGCGAAAACTGCATTTCGATATCCTGAACTGTTTAGAAGTTATGGGGGTGGTCCATAGCTAGTGGGACACCCAGTATATCACAAAAATGATATACAATATAATAACGAATGTTTATTATTTAACAAAAATGTATGATGGCCCCCTCCAAAATGATCGGCTGGATTCGCCCCTGGCTGCGAGTGTCCTAGTTGGCGGCTCTTCGGGGGCCCCGGTTCCGCGCTCCGGTTGCATCAGCCTAGCCACGCCCCTGCGTAGGAGCCTGTCTCATGGTCCACTTCCCCTTTCAGCAGCTCCGCCCTTATGCGGCGAGGCGACCGTCGAAGACTGTGCGCCCGAGAGCGGTTCCTTCGGCCTCCCCATCATATTCTTCGTTGGGGCCAACTTTTTAATTGGCGCTGGAGGGGCCATGTACTTCACGCTGAGTGTTGCTTACTTAGACGACAATACTCGGAAAAACAAGGCCCCTTTTATGATCGGTAAGTGACTGCAAAATGCTGGCGTGGATGACAGGGGCAGAGAGTATTATAAGTAGAGCCCGGAAATTCAGGCATTTATTTTGCCTAAAATAGGCAGACAAAAATGCATTTATTTTTACTAAAATAGGCTTTATTGTAGCTAAAGTAGGAGAGCAAATAGGTATGTAAACAATGAAAAATCACATTTCAGAGGAATTATTGTAATACATTACTAAAAATTATTCACATATTCATTCTAACTCAAAAATTTACAAAAGCACTTAGTGTAAGGAAGCGATCTTTGTAATCTTGATTTCGGATATGATAGCTACGAACTTGTAACACGGAATTATATTTTTCTTTTATTGATAAAAAAGATACCAATTATTTGTAGACAATCTGGATATATTTGGGAAACAGTCACACTAAATAAAATTAAAACACATAAACTTGGTGTTTTTCACATTTAGTCTTGAACAACTACATTTCGGAGGTCATTGTGTCTCCATCTTCAGGTATATGTTGTGGCTAAAATTAGAATTAAAATACATACATATTTTATACATGAACAATGAATTTAATCACTGCAAAAATAAGAAAACATTACGCAAGCAGAAAGCATCAGTATGAATGGAAGCTTACCCTTCACAAATTATAATTCTTTACTTAGTGAAATATAGATATAAGACCATAATATTTAAATATAATACATTCTAGAATTGATTCAACCCTAAATCCTCGTCATTATGAACTAAAGTGTAGTGTTCACATTATTGAAATTTCCACTCAGGAAAAAAGCATATGGTTTGCACTGGTGCTTTGAGTAGGTTGTGGAGGGTACGATAGACAAATACTATTGCGAGGTTTAGTCCTGTCACTCGACATAAGAAGCAGGTAAATGGAAGGGAGGGTTGGGGGGAGAGGGCTAAGATGAACAAAGGAGAGAGGATGGGGTCAATGATGGATGGGGGAATAAGGTTGAGGTTGGAAGGCGGCAGAATAATTCTTTTCAGATATTGTTTGATCCTATGTAATATGTTATCATATGCATTGGCGATAACATATTATATAGAATCAAACAATATTAAAATAAATGGCAAAATAGGTATCAGAAGCTAAAATAGGCAAAAAAAGGCAAAATGAAAATCGACTAAAACTACTCCAGAAGTGCAATTAAGTGATTTCTATTGTTAAAATTAATAATATAGTAACAATAATGAAAATGTATTTTGCCAAACTTCTGGGCTCTAATTATAAGGTATAAAGTAAGGTATAAGATATAAGAGGAAGTGGCCAGGAGTCCCATTTCTTGACTGTGGAGGATTCTTTTAGATTTGTGCCCCTCGATCTAACGATCTAGTGTCACATTATTCGCTAAACACAAATTAATCTTTTATTAAAATTTTGAAAATATCAACATATTCAGTTATTTATAATTCATGCATTTGAAATGTTACTTCATTGTGTGAATTAGGCTTCATCTCTACAAAAAAGTTTAAAAAAATTGGCACTTTTCCAATCCTGGACAGGAGATACAATTTTGGAAAAATACCCCCCAAAAGGTCGAAAGACTAAAATAAAATAACTACTGAAAAATATTATGTGTCTGTTTTAAAAAGTAAAAATCTTTCAACATTAATAATAACTTAAATTGATCTTTTTATGCATACATGGCATTTAATGTTCTTTGAAGGATTAAAACTATGTATTTTAGTTACTTTGACACTATTCGTTTCCGCAGCAATACAGCAAAGTTACTTTTTTATATTAATATCTATGAGCCTTGCACTCGATAAAGAATTTTCTCAGAACTTTCATGAAAAAATGTTTTTTGACACAGCATTTACAGCACGTATCAATTAACGGAATGGTTTAGTTTACTTTCGTAAAATATTTACACTGATAAATTAGTGTTTTATAAAAAACAGGTACATTTTCTCAACTTTTCGATTCCATAATAGAACGAAAATGTAACTACCAACATTATAGAAGAGTGAAACTTCGTACCATATAAAAGTTTTCTTTGAAGAATTTGGAGCTTTTTAAAAAAATGCCGTTTGAGCTTTTCTGGAATTGCACAATTTTGATTGTTCACTAAACATTTCCCGGTTTTCGAGATAGACGTACTTCGTAAGAAATTATATGAAGCACTGTCACAAATACAATAATTTTAAAAAAATCTGTAACGTAAATTTTAACGTCGTGAAAGTATTTTTAAAAGATTGTAGACTTTTGAAAAAGTATTTAGGTACATATCTGAGGAGCAACTAATCAAAACTCATATTGTCCTCTGGCGAAAAAAAATCGACTTTGATATGAAATCGTGTAGAACGTGTTAAAAACTATACGATTTCATATCAACCTCAATATTTGCACCAGTGGACAATATATGTTTTGATTAGTTGCACCTTATTTGTAATCCGTAGTAAAGTATTAGTTACAAACATTTTCTGCAATAAAGGTTTTGTTATAAAAAAAACTACTAGAAAATTTTATTCATATAAAAACATGTAGGAAGGAACCTAAAACTGGCAAGAATGTATCTTTTACATGCATAAAAGCTACAAAATGGGACAGGTGGCTTTATTTCCCCTCCGAAGGAAGGCGTGCGAAAGATTTTATCGCCCTTAAAAATCCACAGCTTCGAAGGGATTGAAACCATCGAACTTGAGTATAACAGTCTGGTAGACTAGCCATTACACCACTGAAGCCACTGATCACACTCAATAACTCAAAACAATTTAATAACTATCATAATAAACTAACATCGTACAAATTCTAATTACACCCAACAACCATTACAACATCACTTGCAGAAGAATGCACAGTACTAAGTTAATTTTTTATTGCAGCTTCTATCCCTCATCATTCAGAAAATCTGCTCCGCGATAATTCGATCCTTGGAGAAATCCACCCAACAAGAATAACGGTTCCAAGATGTCCAAAATTAATTTCAACCACCGAAATCGTGAAACCTCTTACCGAAGAGCCCCTAAAAGTTTCTAATGGTCATGATTCAATACCAAACGTAGTTAAACACCTATTCAAATTTATAGTGCATTACCACAATTTTCAATGCGACTTGTCGTCTGACCTTCCCTCAAAAGTGGAAAGCTTAAAAGTTCACTTCTATGAATATACGATAATTAAACATGTTCCATACCTCTTAAAAAATCGTGAATTATTTTAAAAATAGTGATGCTAAAGCAGAACTTACTTTCTCGTCCGTACGTTCACGCAAAATTACGCGAAAATACTCAAATTTGGGGAAAATCTCTATCTTCACAATTGTAGTTGTAGAAAAAAAACGAAAAAAATTGCATTTTTGCAATTTTCGAAAAATCTGAGTTTTCCACGAAAATGAGATCTACACCATTCTCTTAAATGTCCTTCACACTATCCAACAACAAAATGTAATAAAAAGCTATGGAGCCATTTTTTTTGAAAACTTGGAAAATGTCCCAGGGGCCTCATGGAAAGTACACTTCAAAATTAAAATTTCTGTTTCAAATTCAAGGACCCACGACATTATCCAGATCGATAAGGGAATATCAGTTTTGGAAAAAATCGGCCGAACAGTTTAGCCGCTAGCATTGTTCACAGACGGACGGAAGGACAGACTTTTTGCCGTCATTCGATTTTTCGGTATCAAAGACCCAAAAAACTTTGATTCTAGCTACACGTTTAGAGACTACCTACATGTGTTGGAGTTTTTTTTCTAAATGTAGCAACTGGATTTATACACTATTTCGTTACCCAGGGTCCTGTAATAAGAGTTTTTCTACCGAAAATTCGCCGTTTTTACGAACAGCATTACTTAACTTTTTATCTTCTGTGTAAGCGGTAGCGAGAAAGTAATACAATACTTTTCTTTATTGTTTCGAAGGATTTTATTCAGCTAGCACCAACTGATGTTAGTTCTGTCCATGCGCGTACCTTCCAGTGCTGAGTACTGCTGACGCATAAGCAACATGATATTTACGGTCTTCTTCAATGACACGGATGTCAGCGCAACGTGATTGGCCGCATTAAGTATTCCGTGACGTACGTGACATCATGAACAACCAAGCGAATAAATCAGCAGCATGCGCAATAACAGCAGTACATTGACTGTGTTGTAGAGTTTACTCTTTTCAGTTTAGGTAAGCACACACACACACGCACACGCACACGCGCACACACATCACACACACAATGTATACACCAGCGCTCTTACTCCAAGATAGTCGTTGTCCTTGGGAGAAATGCTCGGGATTATCACAAGGAACTGGTGGAAGCACATTGGAATAATGTCCTTCCATACGGGACACCCACGAGATAGGAAGGAGAGTTTTTGCGAGGACGCGTTGCACCCAGTGATCAGTAATGCTTATTACAACCTCTGAGTGTGCGACCGAAGTACCCCTGGCGGTAATCTGCCAAATCGGGCTTTAGAACGGGCATATAATGCTTTTAAAATGTTGTAAACTCGTATGTGTTAAAATATGTTAAATATTAGTTGAAAAATGAGTTTTATTATAATAAAACTCCTTTAATAAATTTGACCATGTAAAACAGACGTAATACGCGGAGATCAACGAATTAACTGTTAGGAAATAATAGAAAATTATAATCTCTTATGTCTTACGATTGTAATCTTGGCGTCTTTAAAGCGCTTAAAAATAAGAAAAAGAAAAGGAGGAAAATAAAATAAACATATTTCATAAACATGGTATAGCATTTTGTACCAATTTAGTGGAACTACAACAGCACATACCTTCTCGCGTTATTAAAAACAGCTATGTAATATTGCAATATTGCGTTTTCTGCGGTACTAATACCTCAGCTATTATTTCAAAACGTCCAATTCAACCAAGAACCGAGCAACGAACTATTGCCATGCGTTTTTAAAAACCATGTACATTCGCTTGGCTAGTAATATCAATATAGTAATTAGAATATATACAATTGACGTCAAAGTAATTACGAAAAACGAGACTCATACCATTACTACTATTAATACTAAGACAGCCATTTGGGTTCAGACATGAAATGATTTTTTCAGAAAAGAATAACTCACCTACAAAATATTAACAAACAAATCATCTTCGCAAGTCATTTCACAAAAATTCACATAGCACAGAAAGTAAGTAAACAAATAATAATGATATAAATAATTTAATACTTATTCATTCACACTTAATAAACAAAACATCTCGCAATCTTATACATTCAGGTCAGGCATGACTTCTCCTAAAAATTTTGACAATTGTAGCTTTCAAACACGTAATAATTATTTATCGCAAAAGTTATTCTGTCTTCATTTCATTTTCAGTTACTACTTCCCTTATTTCTCTACGACACATTGATATTTGCCTCTTGGCAACGCAAAGTCCAGATTTCGTCCCCCCCCCCAACGCACACAGCATTCCATTGTATTATTAACTCATTTATTCATATTCTTGTAAGTCTCTGCAAACACGATCTCGCTATTAGAAAAGAACCGCTCTCTGTCTCTCGAAACGAGCTTCATTGCGTCTTAATCCTTTCTGTACTTTCTATTCCCAACTCCATACGCTTTTTCCGGCGCTCGTGCTAATTAGTTGATAGTGTACAACGACTGCTTTCAACTCAAGAAACATTCGACGACTGTATGCAAATGGTATTGCTTTTTCGCTTTTACGCGTCAATTAATCTGTTTATTTTCCTAAAAGCCCTTGAAGCAAAATTACGACTATTATGACTCTGTTATGAATTTATATACTGGTTCGTTAAGGTACATACTATATTGTTTTCTTTTATGGCAGTTTTATTTCTTAAATAAATATTTTTCTTTTTTAAGAAGTTCTTATTAGACGTGTATACGAGAGTGTTCTACCAAACTTGCAATTTCGTATTATTGGGGGATTCAATTACTCGACCGTCCATATTTATAAAATACTCTCTCCTTTAAAAATGGGAGGCGTAGATTACCTCAATATTCAATAGTGAAATTAGAGATTGAATTTTATAATCTATTCCTCTAGATTAAATCGGAAAAACATTTCGTATACAACTTTTTCAAGAAGTAATTGTTTTTGCGAAATTGTATGTTACATTGCATTTTTCGATGGCTGAAGACTTAGTAACATAAAGGTGCATAATATAATAATAATAATAATAATAATAATAATAATAATAATAATAATAATAATAATAATAATAGGTAACCGGTACCAAAATTAGGAAAAAAGTATTTGCTGTTGCTGCTGTTACACACCTGAGCACCCGGGGCAGTGGCGGGCTCCTGGTGGTGGGCGCAGGAAACTGTCCTTTATTTTGCAAACTACGTATTTTTTGTATTGTAGTTTACTAAACTTTGGAATCAAATCAAATATTACAAATGGCGATACAGATACTTTATCTTCTTGAGAAAGACCCATTCCTCTAGTATCTCTTTGTCGGGTTGAATAATAAATTACAATTATTGCAGCTTTATCACTGGTGATTCGAATGTTGGGGCCGTCGACTGGCTTTGCGATGGCGTCTTATTCCTTGGCGCATTTCGTCGAACCATCATTGACTCCCGCCATCACCAACAAGGATCCCCGCTGGATTGGTGCTTGGTGGATGGGTGAGTTTAAGACTTGTTTATATGCATGTGGATAAGATGTGTGGGCGGAACACTGTTGCAGTTTCATATGTAGACTGTTGGTCTCTTTTTTTCTTAGCTACAAATATGACCATTAGTCACGAATACCATGTCAATATCAAACAAGTGAAAATTAAAATGTAAGTGAAAAAATTCAGTGCAAAAACTCTTGTAAAACTTGTGAAGGTATCGAAACTAGAATTTTAGTTATTAGACCGTTCGATAGAAAACTCTAGTCTGGTCACTAATCAATTACGATCCTAGCAAATAAATACGTATCTTTCTAATTTTAAGAAAGAACCAAAGTGTTGCAGGACTAATAAATTTATTAATGGGGATTATGTGAAGAGGGAAAGTAAGTACAAACCCAACCTGTTTCTACTGGCCAAAGGACCCATTCAGTGAAAAAGAAGCTGCAGGTTTTGAGCATTGAAAAATGCTGTGCTTTGTTCTTTACCCAACGAACAGAAAAGGATGAAACATGTACGACGACGAGAGCAACTTTGAAATTTTGTCACCATCTGAAAATCGTATAGTAAACGTGTCGGTATATTGAATTTTCGCTTCCAACAAAAAGTTCTTTCAGTCATCAATTTTTAATTTGATACAAAATATATTTATCCATTCAGATGGTTGAGAAAAATTAAACGGATTATTTTCAACATATTTAAATGAGTTTCTCCCTAGCATTTAAATCGTTTTTTTTCTCTCATCGATAGCTCTTTGAAATTAAAATAAACGACATTATATTTAAAGCGGAACCCTATCCATGGACCGTTCAGGAATACGGCCACTCCGAGTAGCCTTCAGCAGACGTCCTGGAAGTTAGCAGGACCATTTCATCCATTCACATACCCGTATAGCTCATAATTTGCCGCTTTTTTGCGGTTCATAAGATGTGAAAACATTAAATTTGCCGCGGGTCATTTTCACAAAAAAATCGGTGTTCATGCTAACTTCCATTGGAAGTTAGCAGGACCACACCTATAAATTTACTGAGAATGCTAGTACACACACACACACACACACACACACACACACACACACAAGACTGTACTGTAAATTTGCTGCTTTTAATTTATAAACGATTAGTGAAGAAATCAAATCGATATCTTCACTCTTCAATAAATTCTTTAAAAAAAGAACAAAAATTTTCCTTGCAATAGTAGGCATAAACACCGTGTGAAAATGACCCATAAATTTTGTGTTTTCACTTCTTAAGAACGACAAAAAAAGCAGCAAATTATGAGCTATTCAGTTTTTTATGATTGGATGAAGTGGTCCTGCTAACTGCCAGGACGTCTCCAGCAGGGGAAGTACAGGTCAAAGATCACAGGCCTCAAGGAAGGCCGATGAGCAGAGATACGGTGGAGGGTGTTTGCTTTATGCACCGTTGGAACGTAATTTCCCAATTTTTTAGGGGGGGACGAAGGGAGAAGGGGCCAGAAGAGAAAAAGCGAGCATCTAAAGTACCCTTGCTCCTTTCTGTGTGCGAAGACACAATGAGTGGTAAAGGTTTTTCAGACACATTTTAATGTAGAAATTAATAATTCAAGCTGTAAAGGAAAAAAATCATCAATACTTTATAAACCTGCGAAATATTTGCATGCATCAATAACTACAATCAATAACTAATCAACTAAGTGGAAAGCGCTGCATTGAGAAAAACTTTATCGAAAATTGCATCTCGTGTGTGCAAACCCTCATAAAAGAGCAAGAGGCGAATGGTTAATGGTATAAAAGAGGTAATTATTAATAGAGCCATTTACTTACCCGAAATAATTTGTGTTTTTTGAACAATTATTTTTGCATTGGATTCTTCGTTTACTCTCATAAATGACGTGATACAAGCACTGAATATAATGTAAGGGACAGTCACTTGTTAAGTTTTTGTAAATTGTGGAAGACCAGTGTGTTTAACCAAGGAACTGGAATGTTACACAAAGCGAATCTCACAAGAATGCGAATATGTGTAAATGACCTATAAGGTAGAAAATCAGAAAGAATTTCGGGCATCTCATAGAGCCGCTAAACAGCGCCCGTACGAGCTACTTGCCCGTCTGGGCAGTCCGGCGCTCCTACGGGCACGGAAAACTTCCCCTCACTCCACACTCATTTCCCCTTAAAATGTAGAAAGGGGTGTACATGCACAAGATGAAGCGGCGGTGAATAGTGGCATCAAACAAGAATATGTTTGCCAATTTTTTTTCTATCAATAACCGAGAATTTTATTATGTTTATATTCTTCACTACTTATTACTATTTAATGTTTGTTTTCTTACTAAATGAATATTATTACATTTATTTGAACTGCAATTGGGTATGACCCGGTGGCAGTTATTTAACAATAATTACAATAATAATAATAATAACACTTAACATTAATAATAACAACAATAATAATAATAACAATATCAATAACAATAATAATAATAATAACAATAATAATAAAGGAGTACAATACAAGCCGAGCATGCAATAATCCTACTATCACTAATATTAAGTATTATAACAAATATTTCAACTCGTATGATATATGATAATTATAATTATATATCGGTGATGCTAAAATTTAATACAAGCTACATTAATATTGGCTAAATTTATTGTTTTTAATTCATTGATCGCGTTCACTACAATTAACTGCACGACACTGCACTGCACAACACTACACTACACTACACTACACTACACTGTTTTTGCTTTGAGTTACACTGACCAGCACTTCACCGCACTTCACAGCACTTCACACTTCACCGCACTTCACAGCACTTCACAGCACTTCACAGCACTTCACAGCACTTCACAGCACTTCACAGCACTTCACAGCACTTTAATGTCTATTACTATCATATTGTTCTAACTTATTTCTAAAACTTCGAACACTTAGAGGAAAAGCTTTGAAAATTGTTGCGGGTAAACTGTTCCAATCTTTAATTGTTCTGTTACAAAAGGAAAATTTCCCAAGATCTGAATTTTGTTTCCTTGTTCGAATTTTGTGAGTGTGATCGCTTCGGCCGAAATAATTTGGTTTTTCTAGTCTAACCTGAATTTCCTTCCAAGCTGTTTGACCTACGTACGATTTATAAAGAGCGCAAAGCCTCGCCCTTGTTCTTCTCATTTCTAGAGGTTCCCATGCCTTTTTTATCGCGTTATTTCTATAGGTAAACTTATTCGCTTTTCTCTGTATTCTATCTAGATTTTTCCGGTGCGACTTTCTGTATGGATCCCAACATGCCACTCCGTATTCCATGAGAGGGCGAACCAGCGAAAAATATGCTAATTCTTTTGCGTTTGCAGAGCTTTTCTTTAGAATTCGCATTACAAAATGCAAAGACTTCCACGTTTTCCTAACTACCTGATTTATATGCTTCTCCCACCCTAATTTACTATCTATATGAATGCCTAAATACTTGCATGATGAGACTCTTGGGATGATGACCTCACCTAAACGATAGTCTGGTTCCTCATAATTTCGTCCCCGCCCGAACGTTATTGTTTTGCTTTTCGATCCGTTAATTCCCATGTCATTTTTTTCAGCCCAATCACGTAAATGTTCTAAATCCTGCTGTAATATTTGTTCGTCAGCGCTACTTTTGATTTTTCGGTATATAACACAATCGTCTGCAAATAAACGCACCTTTGATTGTATGTTAACATGGAGATCATTTACGTACGCTAAGAAAAGTAATGGCCCTATGACACTTCCCTGTGGAACTCCTGAAGTAACAATACCCGTAGTCGAAAACTGAGTGCCAATTCGAACTTTTTGTTTCCTGTCTCTAAGAAATTTGCTTACCCACTTCACAACTCTAGCATCAATTCCTGAAGTTAATAATTTCCTGATAAGTAGGTTATGCGGTACTACGTCGAATGCTTTCGCAAAGTCGATTACGATTGCATCCACCCTCCCACCCGCGTCAACTTCGTCAGCTAGATCTTGCAAAAGAGAAACGATTTGGCTTTCGCACGAATATTTACTTCTAAACCCATGCTGTCCGTGAAAAATCCAGTTCGCTTTTTCCCATTCGCGGCGAATGTACCCGGCTATTAAATGCTCCATTATTTTGCATACTACTGATGTGAGCGATACTGGTCTATAATTACAAACTTTCGTTTTATCACCTTTTTTGAAAATAGGGACCACTATAGCTGTCTTCCAATCGTCTGGTAAACTTGCATTATTGATTGAAACATTGAATAATCTTAACAAATACGGCAATACTGCCTCCCCACCGAGTTTAATAAAATCTGTCGAGATGCCGTTTGGTCCGCGTGATTTACCGTTTTTCGGTGATTTTATACGTTTGCGGAGTTCCCATGCATGAAGCTTGAACTGGTTTTCTATTGGAAAATAATGAACTTGCTCCTGCGCCCGTTTTGGTTTGAATACTGATACAAAATACGCGTTGAACGCATTTGCTTTCGCTTGGTCGCCTTGCAATGGCGCGTTATCTGCGTCTAGAATTTCCTGAATTTCTTCCTTATTCCCCCGGCGTCTGCGGACATATTTGTAAAAGTCTGACCAATTATTTCTTCCTGTCTCCAAAATATTTCTTAAAAATAATTCATGCGCAATTTTCTTTTCTTTTTCTAATTCCCTGTAGAATTTTTTAAAAGTTATCATGTCAGCAATGCTGCGATGTCTCCTATTAAATATATATATAGAGTATATATCCTGATATATACTCTTTGCTAAGTGAGAGGAATATGTTTGAATGGCGAATTCTTTCCTTTCTTTTTGCTTTGAGTTGTGTTTTTAAATCATTCATTTATTTATTGTATTTAGTAATAATGTGAAATAAATTAACAAGTCTCTATAAGTTAACAATTCTCCCTTACGGACGGACAGTCCTTTAAACAGACAACAATATTTGTCTGTTAAACCTTCTAACCTTAACGTAGGAAGTTCAGGCTTTTATATCACTTAAGTGAACAGGATTACAAAATTAAAATTCTTTCGATTTATTTGTTTTAAATTTTACTCTAAATTGAGATTTTGAAATCAGGCTGATGTATTATTTTATTTAATGGATAATTTCTTTGACTTAAAGAGAAAATGAGAATGAATATAGCTAAATTTGTGACAATAACTGTCAACTAACTTCTGCCAAAGACTGTCATGGGCCCGGTATCCAGCGACGTACCGCCACTCCGGAGGAATTTGTACAACCCTCACTTTTAAATTTCGAGCCAATTTCTCCAGGCGCAGTGTCCGCGAACTGTAGTAAGCTTGTTACCTTGCCCGCTACCTTGACATGCCTGTCCTAGACAAAAGATACCTTGGCTGTAGAGGACTATCCTCAACGCCTTAGCTTTCCGATAATATCACTCTTCACAGCAAAATCTGGTGGCGGCGGCGAATCATCCAATGCGTTGTTCCAATTCATCCTTTCCACAAGTACTACTTGAGAACGACTGGACTATATTGTGCTTCGCAACATGACCGCTGGGTTTCGCTTGGGTTTAATAGAATACTTTGTATTAAGGCGGCTTCACACATTCGTTATTCGGCGAACACCGAGCAACCGCTCGCCGAATCCCGAGTAGTGTGGATGAGTTGCTCGCTATTTGCCGAGTGACGAACATTCGGGGTTCGCCCTACCCACCGCGTGTCGGTCTGTTGGACACATCAAAGGGAGCGAACATTCGCCGAACACGTCAGCTACTCGGGATTGGGCGAGCACTACCTCGCTGCTCGGCGAATGCCGAATGTGTGGAGCCGTCTTTAGGTATTCGGCGACACCTTGCTTGCATTTGCGGCCAGTGCAATGTCGCAATCCTATGATGTCCCCGTCCATTGTGAGTGCGATTGTCGCAAGCCGATCTCCCTGTGGCAGGGTACGTGGTGTTCGGGACGGTGCTGTGTGTGTTGGCGCCAGTGATGGCGGCGTTTCCTCCAGAATTGCCTCGCTCTGCCCGGCGACGGGTTCTGGCTGGTGGGGCGGTCGCTGCGCCAGCCCGCACATCCTTTCGAGGTGAGACAAACTGCGCTTTGCCTTCGAAATTATTTTCTGTGTTGATACACGGCACTAGTGCCTAGCTTCACGTTTATTGATGAGAAAATTTTTATTTTGCGTTACGCGTACGGCATCGTCATGTAAAACAAGTAGGTATCGCAAAGTAAACACTGGAACGACATGGAAATAAATTCCAACCTCGATTTAGAACGTCCGCCTTATATAACACAGGTTTGAGCAGTTTTTAAATACTTGTATTTGAAATACGTATTTTAAATGCATTTTGTATTTGAATAACTGTATTTTTGAGGTTTTTGGACATATATTTTAGAGGTGTATTTAAATACGTAAAATATGTATATTTAAAAAAAGGAAATACTTTAAATACTTCAAATACAAATTGAAATGATTGAAGGCGTTGCCATTGTCAACAATACTATTTATTTCAATAATAGCAGCTTTCGATGGCTTAGCCATCATCATCAGTTTTCTGATACAAGAAAAATATAAACAAAATTAGAATTAACACAGTTACATAATTTAAAAACATATTAAGAAATGAAAGAGGAAGAATTAAAGAAAAAAAGAAAGAAGGGGGCGGAGAGTTAGGTCTTTTTGTAATATACTAGTTTTTAAATCTAAACAAGAAATGAATGAAATTAACATATACAATTTTCAGAGAGAAAATACAAAAAAGTAAGTTGAGCCGTTTCTTACCTGCTATCTGGAAGTCACAAAAACTACGCGAGTTCGGGCGGGCCTAGCAGCTTAAGTACCGGCTGTGGGGTGGAGGAGGAGGGTTAATGGCCTGGGTGCGGTGTGCTGCGCTGTGTGACCCCCCGACGAGTGTGGGGTGAGGGTGGTGTCAAATAATAATTTTAGCAGAGGGGAGGGGTTGTAATTTATGTTTACATTCAGTAGGTTACTATTGACATGGATGTGGAGGTTTTCCAATGTTAATCTGGTATGATATTGATTTTCTATTTCCAGTGTGTGAATGTCTGTGTGTGGATTGAATGTGTGGCCTGCCTGAAGTAAATGATTGGCAAAGTGAGATTTGCAGGTGTTGTGTTTCCAAGCGTGTATGTGTTCTTTTATTCTTGTATTGAAAGCTCTGCCTGTTTGACCAATATATTGTGCTTCGCAATCGTGGAAATGTGCGTAGATGCCGCTTTTTTCTAGAAGATCTGTGTGTGTGTTTAGGGGATACAATTTTTCTGAGAGAAGTTTGTGTTTTGAATGAAACTTTGATACCGGCTTTGTGTATATTGTGTGCGACGTTTTCTAAAAGTCTTCCAAAATATGGTAAGCAAGTGTACTTGTCTGGTGTTAGTGTTACATTAGAGAGTGTAGTGTACATTTTCAATTTCCGTTTGTCTATTTTGCGGCGTAATATGTTGTTGACAAGAGCTGTGTTGTAACCATTTGTCATAGCATTGTGGTGAATAGTGTTCAGTTCTTGCAGAAAATGAGATTTAATGAGAGGCAGGCTTAGTAATCTGTGTAACATATAGTGGAAGGCGGCGTGTTTGTGTTGAATAGGGTGTTGTGAAGAGTTGTGGATGACAGTGTTTGTGTACGTCGGTTTTCTGAAAGTATTGAATGCATGTTTGTTTTCAGATATGCTGATATTGAGGTCTAGGAAATTGATAGATTTGTCTTCATTCTGTAGTGAATTTTATAGTAGGATGTCTGTTGTTGAGGAAGTCAGTAAAGTGGTCAATTTGTCTAGTCGTACCGGTCCAGAGAACAAGGATGTCGTCTACGTAACAATGCCAATATGTGATATATTTGAGAAGTGGATGATTTGAAAGGAAGATGGTCTGTTCGAAAGAGTCCATAAAAATGTCTGCAAGGAGAGGATAGAGGGGTGAGTCCATAGGAATTCCCGAAGTTTGTCTGTAAAATTTATTGTCCAAAGTGTAGTAATTTTTGTCCATGCATAGGTTGAAGAGATTTTGGAGTCGGACATGATGATTTGTCTAGTAAGTTACGTATCAGTAATTTGCAATCTGTAGTCGGAGTACTAGGAAAGAGATTCTTTATGTCAAATGAAACAAGTTTTGCATAGGGTGGAACGGGAATCTGTTGGATCTTTTCTACAAGATCTAGACTGTTTTTTACAGAATATGAAGGTTTGATCTGGATATGTTTATGGAAGAGGTTATTTACCTCCACGTCCATGTCTATAGTAACCTACTGAATGTAAACATAAATTACAACCCCTCCCCTCTGCTAAAATTATTATTTGACACTACCCTCAGACCACACTCTTCGGGGGTCACACAGCGCAGCACACCGCACCCAGGCCATTGACCCTCCTCCTCCACCCCACAGCCGGTACTTAAGCTGCTAGGCCCGCCCGAACTCGCGTAGTCGTTTTTGTAACTTCCAGATAGCTGGTAAGAAACGGCTCAACTTACTTTTTTGTATTTTCTCTCTCAAAATTGTATATGTATATTTCATTCATTTCTTGCTTAGATTTAAAAATTAGTATATTACAAAAAGATCTAACTCTCCACCCCCTTCTTTCTTTCTTTCTTTCTTTCTTTAATTTTTCCCCTTTCATTTCTTAATATGTTTTTAAATTATGTAACTCTGTTAATTCTAATTTTGTTTATATTTTTCTTGTACCAGAAAACTGATGATGATGGCTAAGCCATCGAAAGCTGCTATTATTGAAATAAATAGTATTATTGACAATGCCAACGCCTTCAATCATTTCAACTATGTAAATGCCAACTATAACTCACCACTAAACCAATATACTTCAAATACAGTTGAGATAATGAGGGTAG
Organism: Teleogryllus occipitalis; assembly: GCA_011170035.1. NCBI lineage: Eukaryota > Metazoa > Arthropoda > Insecta > Orthoptera > Gryllidae > Teleogryllus > Teleogryllus occipitalis. The sequence goes on along the minus strand of BLKR01003000.1, from coordinate 24,886 downwards.
TTTCTTTTTGTTTGATTCTGCTGGTGAATGAACCTCTTTAAAACAAAAATAAAAACCTCTTTCAGCTGTTGAATTTGAATTCTCTTAATTTTTAAATTATAAATCTAAATCATTAGAAATGCTGCACAATTTTCCGACAGCAAAAAAAGCGTTTATTTTTTATAACTAGAATTCTGACAATGCCCTTTTTGCCTATTTTATTTCTTTGAATTCATATTTAGACCGCTTACCCCATTGTCAATGTTTACCTCAGAACTGGCTTTTGCGAGGGTTTGATAATGCCTATAAATGCCTATTTTAGAGATAATTGCTTAATGGAGCGTTAAGAGCGTGTAAGTGCCTATATTCAATTTTCTACGTTTTTAATATTTTTTGTTCGATATATTTTGTTTTCCACAATCATTTTTTGAGAAATCACTGATAGGGAATTTTTTACTCAACAAGTAACAACCGCGTGAAATCTGCCAGGGCGTCCTTCAGTCGAGAAGCTCTATGCCTTGCGTGTTACTGCTTGTAACGCGTCGAGCAGGGACACCGCTTAGAGAGGTATGAGAATTTTAACACCGTGTGGGTTACCTTATCTAATTTAGATGAAGCTCGTCAAGGCGCTCCATAGAACAGGAAATTGCTATCGTCTTTCCGATCTTTGCAATGGTTAGTGAATTATCTGTTCCTTACCAAGAACACAAATGTCTTAAAAAATAGCGCTCCCGACATCTTTCACGTTTAGAAGGTAGCATTACTCAAAATATGCGGAGCTTTCTTTATAGTAATCCCCAATTAGTTATAAACTGTTACACTTTTATTGTGTGATTGATTTTAAAATTACAATTGAATTGACAAATTGATTTTAAAATTATTTATGTAGATGTGTGTATTTGGCATTTTAGCGTCTGATTAATCAGACTAGTACCAGCTACAGGTGTTCCCAGGCTTGGCCTTGCTTTTTATGTATTATCCACGCCTGGGGTTAATGAAGGACTGTGGCAAGTATTACATATTCACTTCACCGTATCTAGCGTATTTCGCCTATCTGAGCTTTTCTTTTGTCACACTTATTGGTTATTGAAACTAAGACAATTGTAAGGGAAAGTTACAGCTCTATTTTTGCACCAAACGGGAATCGAACCCGCACCGCGGAAAGCTAGTACGCTGTCCATGAGTTGCCCGAGGGATTGTGTAGATATTTCAACGAAATAATTATTTTATTAGAAATTACTATGAAATCTACGTGGAATGTGCTGTATATTTAAATTTGAAACGGTTGACCACCCTGAAGAAGTGGACCCTGCTCCTCTCCGCAGTTAGTTAAAGTGTTTGTGTTTATAGAAGTAACCCAGTAAGGAAACCTCAAAATAAACGAATAGGGACAGAAGAGGAGATGGTACTCATATGCAACAGTGTACCAAAGCCTCGACGAAGCTATTTTGAATAAACAATTTATAAAGAATCCTTTCACGAGGGAACAGAGATGGACTCTATCAATTTTCGACATTAAGACCCTAATTATAGTGTGATATAAAGTGAATTGGATGATGAGAAATTAATAAAGTAGAGATGATTTTCTTTTTTGTTTGTTATTGCTGACTGCTTTCCTCTTTTCTGGTTCATTGCTGATTGTTTTACTGCTGATAAAATAGTGACTCGTTATTTTAGAATAAGTTGAAACTCTAAAATTAAAGAAAGTATTCATTAACAAGAACTCCAAACGCTACATTAAAATCAAGTCGGGATAGAACCATTTGGGATGAGTCAGCGTATTGCCGGAGAAGTATTCCAACGAAAACAAGGAGACTGCATTCCTTCGAGAGTTGTGGGAAAAGTGCAAAACTGTCTTTACTATCGAAAGTTTTGAATAGAAATTAAAATAATAATAATAATAATAATAATAATAATAATAATAATAATAATAATAATAGTTTCGTTCTAAAAATGTTTGAGTTTGCACTGTCGGTAACAATATACAGGATAAGTCACGTAACTTTGGCACCTTCTGTACTTTTTGAACGGTTGACGTTATTGCAATGCAATTTTCACTGAAGTGCATGAGGGAATTGGGATAATTGATGTATGTATTTGTTTTCATTTTATCACTTGTATTTTACGAGATATTGAGGTAACTTTGTTTTTTCAAATGGAATAATACATATTTTTTAGTCTATCATGACCAGCGTAAAGAGACGAATCTAATGATAAACATATTGTCGTATGTTAGATAAGTGTGAGTAATTTTTTTACTAATTTTGCTGTTTGTCGACATGTGTTTATCACAAAAAATCAAAATTACTTTAAAAAATGCTTATGTAACATATGACAATCTGTGTATCATTTGGGTTCCTCATTTTATGCTCGTCATGATAGTCATGAAAACGTCATGAAAAAACTGTCTAGTTCTATTTGAAAAAATAAAAGCAAAGTTACCTCAATATCTCGTAAAATACAAGTGATAAAATGAAAACAAATACATACATCAATTAGCCCAATTACCTCATGCACTTCCGTGAAAATTGCATTGCAATAACTTCAACCGTTTAAACATTACAGAAGATGCTAAAGTCACGTGACTCAACCTGTACATTCTCAGTAAAGTCTCAGAATGTAATTTCGCTCCCGAATAAGTAGGCAAGAGAGGAGAAGAATTACTCATGGAGGGATGGACCAGTTTTCTTTTAGATGGCTAAAATGAAAAGTGAAAAATCAATAAATTAGATGAAGAAACTAATTTAAATTGTTAGTTTATGGCGTAGTAGGATGATGATTCGAAGTTCTCATAATTTGTCGCTGGGGTTTGTGACTGCAGACTTCCGAGCTCTCGTCGGACGACTGCTTCGCAATCGTGTGTACATGCTCAACACCTTCAGACACTCTTTCGCCAAACCGCTTCCAGAGCCAGTTTCTTAACAGGTAAGCGATTGTGTGGTTTTTTCCTAGTTGTTTTAAGGTATTTTGAAAAAAGGCTTCAGTTTCTTAACAGGTAAGCGATTGTGTGGTTTTTTCCTAGTTGTTTTAAGGTATTTTCAAAAAAGGCTGCTTTACAATATGATATTAAAGTTAATATTTAACTTTATTGATGTGCTGCCGTGCTTGAAATGAGAGCATCCAGACAAATACAAGATAATAATTCAATGTATTTAGATGTTAGATAAAGGAGAAAGCTTAAAATATATTATAAACATTTTCTGACATTTTGAAACGAATAGATATGTACGCACAGAGGGCGTTGTAAGAGTTCTAATGATCGGACGGTGACAAAAATAACGAGGACCTTTGGACCCAGAGCTTTTTGTCGTCCGAGATTTTCAGAACCAGTTAACGTCCGTGGTTCTTACAGGAGTTTTTCCCCTCATTTTAATGATTCAGATTTACTTTTTTTTGTAATTACCCAGATGTTAACTTGACTCGGTTTGTAATATCTTCATTTTTGTCTTTCTTTTCGGTATTCCCTCCCATAATGCCCTCTGTGAGACAACATGAAGCGACATTTAACTGTTTTCATATTTCCCTCGTAAGTACTATCGATCATCTCACCGAAAAATTTGAAAAATAGCATAATAATTGAATAAATCACAATATTTTATCAAATGACAGACCTGTCATAGGTTACAAATATCTAAATTTTATTTTTTGTCGTATTGATCTTTTCTAACTATAGGGTTCAAAGTTCATTTTTGATTCCATGGAACCACCGTTTTCTTAGTATTGAATGTGCTTAAAAATAAACTTCAGTTTGAAATATTTCTGTTATCGTTTAGGGCGGTCGTTTTCAAATAATTCGGATGCGGATCATTGAATACTTTCTGAATCGCTGTCACAACTGCAACGTTTTTCTTTCAATTTATATTTCCAGATACCTTGGATACTGGAAATAAATAGTTAAGTTGTTTTTTAAATTGAATAAAAACAATTTTTTCTCCAACTTTCGAACCAGAGTCATGTTATGCGTCGCGTCTTTACTGCGCAAACTAAAAAATATACAGCTAAACTTCGTGGGATTGGGTTTCGACGACTTTTTTCGTCGACATTTTGTCCCGGTTTTCGTTCATACTGTCGACTTTCTACTGTTGAAAATGATTCGTACCTATCTCGTCCACCTCTCCGTTTACTTCGACCGTCATTTGAACCATCTGATATATCGTGCGTTGGTTTCAGATCGTTTTGTCGACGTTTGCCTGCCGTCTTTGAGATACAGATTAAAGTCTGAGTCTTCGCAAATCCGTGAATGTTAAGACTGACCTTTTCAAAATCTTTTTCTTTTTATATACGTACGTTAAATAGTTGCATAATTGAAGGGTATACTCCACAAGTTGCTTTATTTTGAGTATAATGTATTGGCAAAATGATAACTTGTATGACATTGTGTTATGTATTTGTGTTTGGTGAAAACTGATTATACTTTCGTGTCTGTTGGACCAAATTTCATTAAACATTTTCGACAATTGAACCATATTGTATTAAACATTTTTAATAATCAAAATTTATTGATTAATAATTTAAACGTTTATTGCACGAGCTTTTGTGGACCTCCTGTGATTAGATTTAAAAAATTAGACCTTCTGACATTGATCGCAGACTTTCTGTTCGAAGACAGTCTGGCATTGATCGCAGTATAGCTCAGGAGAAGGGCACAACACGAAGGCCGAAACATTAGCTCGACCGACTATGACGCGGCTCATCCCGGACAGCCGACTATCAAATGACTCCTGTCTCGGAAGCCTAGGAATCTTTCTGACATTGGACCTAATGCTCTTCAACCTAACGACCTTAATCCCTTGCTTATTCCTCAACGCTGCATTACAGTAGGTTGGATTGATCCCCGTCTTTCCTACCACCGAGACATTAGGCTCTGTAAAAGGATTTCTAACACAATCTGGAGCCGTGGCTTAGTGCATCAACTGATGTTACTGCAGTACCTCTGGCCGGGCGGTCCTAGGTTCGAATTCCGACGGCGACAGGATTTTCGACACTAGCTTGTGAGTAAGTGCGAGTCGAATTCAGTCGCTGTCCGGAGGAGAATTCTAGCGGCCGGCTGCTCTGATCGGTAGTTTTCCGTGGTTCCTCCGATCAACACCAGGTGAATGCCGGAGCAGTACCCTAACAAATGGGCCACGGACCGCGCGCGATCTTTCCTTCCTCTTCCTTGCCCTATTCTCACACCTTACACACACACATTAACTTTCACTACACTACCACACATGCCGGGTGACCGGTCGGGGACTTAGAACATGTCCCGGTTGGGGCGGTGCCCCGCTGGTGGGAGCTACCTGGGAGTTCACAGATTTTAACGATAATCGGACTTGTACCATATTTGTAAGCGTAATTTTGCTCTCTTCCGAGAAAGCACATTGAGAAACACTAAAGACGCAATATAATGGCAAAACCTTTCTCGTACTAGTTATTTTCCTATTCTCGTAAGTCTGGATTAGCCTTTTGTTTCTCGCTTTGCAACTTACTGACATAGTAAAAAGAAAACATTGTAATGCTGAGGCAAATACAGGCCTTTATTTGACAGAAAACGCGTGTTGTGGGATCCTGGTATCAAAAAGTGGATAAATCACATACGTGTATGTAGTAAATGACTTCCTACAACACATTGTGTAGTCAATATCCACATTTTGGGGCCTTTGTTACCGAAAAATTGGTTGACGGCAAGTCTGTCTGTGATCAACACTATTACCTAGGTCATTAAAACGATTTTTTCCCAAATTGATATTCCCCAATCAATTTGGCCAACTTAGGTTCTGAGAATTAGAAACGGATATTTTGATTTTGGGGGGTACTGTAGTACATAAAGCCTTAACAACATTTTCAACTTTTTTCAAAAATTGCTCCAAATATTTTGATTAAACTTTTTCCTGGAACAGCGCAAAGGACACTTAAAAGAAAGAATGGTGCAGGTCTCAGTTTACATGTTCTCGTTCAAATCTCCAAATTTTCGAAAATTGCAGAAGTTCAACTTTTATCGGGGTCTTCCGACAACTACAATATTGAAGACGAAGATTTTTCCCTTATTGAAATATATTTCTCAAGAAAAGATCTTTAAATAAGATCTTGTACAATTTTTTAAAAAATATTAACAGTTTCTGGGAATTTTGAGTGATATAGGCAATTTTCAAACAATTATTTTCTAAAAACCATTTCCGAATTCTTTGTTTAATTTTCTCCTCCCGGTTGGAGTAAGAAACGCTTAAAAAAGAAGCGAACTCTTTTTTTTTCTCGAAAATTGGCATTTTTTTATTTATTAAAATTTGTTCTAAATATCGATTTTTAAAATAGTTATTTAAAATTTATTGGGGAAAACGAGAAGTTTTTGCATAACTTTTGCTTGAATTAAATGCCATTTGTACGGCGCAATTTTTTCTTCAAATTGTTTCCTCGGATAGTGGAACACGCTTAAAAAATTGCACAAGTTCAAATTTGGGCGAATTCTTTATATTTATGACAATTAACGAAAGGTAAAACATTGCAAATGTACGACATTAAAGATAAAGATTTTTGTCCCTTAATGAAATTTGTTTTTTACGAAATGAAAATATAAATTTGTTCAAGTTGTATCAACCCGTATGAAAGATATAACTGAGATATGTAGCTTTAGTTGCTATGGACGCAAGTTTGTTTGGAAGAGACTGGCTCTAGTTCGTAAGAAATGGATGCCGAATTAAGTCGAGATATTTTAAGTGATATTCTGGTTTAAATACCCAAATAGCATCTTGAAGAGATAAGATGATTGGCGAAACCTTGGGAAAGGTATTTAAGAAAATTAATCGGTGGTTCTAGAAAACGGAACAAGATATACGCGGAAGCGGAGCAGGTGATAGTTTGCCGATTGTGGACGGTAACCCGAATTAAAAAAACAATATATTTTCTTTGTGTTGGAACTTAAAGTGTTTTATTTAAAATTACCTCAAGGCGAACGGACAGCGACGTTGGGTAAGTGAAAAACAGCGGCTGCTGAATTCATTGGAGATAACAACAATCGCCTGCTTCTAAGGGTGCATACACTGTTGCGGAACATAAGTGCCTTAGATACCACTGTTCTTTAAAACTCCTTGCAATAATGATCTTGAAAGATTGTAAATGAAAATCTCTGAATTTTTGAAAATTGCAAACGTAAAAATTTATTATTATTATTATTATTATTATTATTATTATTATTATTATTATTATTATTATTATTATTATTATTATTATTATTATTATTATTATTATTATTATTATCATTAATATTATTATTAATATTATTATTGACAAAGGTGATTATAGTTGACAGTGTAGACGTCACAAGAATGGCTTGCTAACTTTGAGGACCTGAGTTCGAGTGACAGAGCAGTGAAGAAATGTTTGCTAGTGGGATTTACTATTTCACGTTCATGATGTATTATATTATTGCTTAGCCGTTACAAGTAATGCCACAAAGTATGTGACAATGTAGGAACTCTAGTTTCAAGTTTTCTAAATTTTCTGTCCCCTATTAGTAGAATTGATACACGACTTTAATAATGTCTTGGAAGAATATTTCTACTTGTTGTTATATCCAAATTTTTATCCTTTAATTATTGTCAGGTAGAAATTTTTTGAAAATTTAGAAGTTTTCGCATAACTTTTAGAGAAAAATGAGCAATATTCAAATTTTTTTGAAAATGACTCCATTTGTTTCTTTATTTTGTGCGGATAGTGCTAAATGATCTGAACAGACTTTTTTTATCCATTATTGCATTTCTGAGTACAAGTGCTTCAATTGAGCTCCAATGAATCTCTCACGACATTAATTTTTACACAATTACCTAAAATGAACTCTTATTATATTTCTAGAAAACTCAAATCCTTTGTGAAAACGGTTCAAAATTTTGTACGAAAATTTGTCAAATTATATAATTGGGTTCTACTCTTCTATGATATTCTTGAAGACATTGTTATTATCGGGGACAGAAAAATTGAAAAAATATTAATAAATGTACGAGTTTATTGATAAAATATTATTTTCTCAATATAAATATTACATGAAAATAAACTAAGTCGTTATGTTACCTTTTATATCAGTATTTCTGAAAAGTTTGTTAATATTGAGTAATATTTTGTGAAACAAGCGATTTTGATAGATTTTAATGATACAGCAACTTTGTTTGCATCGTTGCAATGGAAACTATCGAAGTCATTCATATGTATAGATGCAATACTACAACGCATATAAAGGACAGCGTATGCATAAAAAGGTTAGTGTAAGTTATAGTATTGATTTTATCAAATTATCTTGCCTAACCGTAACACGTTTACAAACAGTACCGTCAAGAAATAGCCTACTGCCTCGAAAGACAACGGGCTCGAAGCATGCGAGACTAGCACATGCACTAATGTTGTGGGTTCTAAATCCGAGTTAAACACGAATGTTGTAATTTGTGTTTATATTGAGGGTATACCTAGTCCCTCGTGTGGTTTCATCTATATTCTAATCCTTGCATATTATCTTGATCTGTCAGGCAACTGGGAGTGCAAACTGAGGGACTGCAACCCTACACCCAGCTCCATGGAGCCAAAGGATACTAAGCGCAAATAGAGCCAATATATAAAAGTACGGAACCGAGATAGATGTGTAGATGTATGGGAAGTCCCGCGGGCGCGAATGTATTCTTTACCGGGAATGTCAACAGAGAGCGGCAGTCCAGGGTAAATCGTTTAGGCGCCAACAGACAGGAGCTGGGAAGAGAGTGCGCCAAACCTGAGAGGCTAGCCCAAACCCAAGAAAATAGGAAACTAGTTTTTGCGAAACGTCTGAGCCCATGTGTATCATCACTAGAAAGTCACAAAACAAATTGCAATTTTAGAAAATTCAGAGAGTTTAACGAAGATCTGTCCTGCACGATTTTTAAAAGTACTTTATTTTTAAAAAGAAGAAAAAATTGATCGTTTTTAAAAGTTTTGATAATGTGGTGATGGTTTCGTGTAGAGTTCCTCAAAAATTAAAATAACCATTTCGGCTTCAATGGGCAGAGGCAAAAATCAAATTGATCAGGGAATATAAATGTTGTAAAAAATCTTGCGTGCGGTTTAGTTGCTAGCGTTACTCAAGAGACGGACAAACGTTTTGCCGAAAAGCAATTTTTCGTAATTGAGGACCTAGAAAAGTGTATTCTAACTGCCAAACGTGTTAGAGGAAGTTATTTACTACATATAGGAAGAAGAATTGTCCCTTTTTTCAGTATCAGAGACCCACAACACTTTTTTCTATCGAAAATCGCCATTTTTGTTGCAACATTACAAGACATTTTACGAACTTTCGCGGGACGATAGTGGCCGTGTGCATATATTCATGACCCTCAGTGCTCGAACGTGTTCCATTCCTACTATTCCTGTCTGACTCGACAATGGCATTTGAGTTGCACGGACTGCACATGCTACTAACGAAACCACATACATTTACAGTTCACGAAATGGACGCACTGACTGAGTTTAGGCTAAAGCCAGCATTGCCATTGAACGCAGCGACGCTGTCCAGGATGTCTTAGAGTTCGAGTCCCGACAGTGGCGGATTTTCGATGCTATTATCCATGCACGTTTTCTTGAGACCTCGCTTCGTTCGTGACGCGAGGAGTGGGGAGTTTGGTTATTTTGACAAGGAATTTTATATCAAACTTGCTGGTGTACCCGGCGTTGCTCGGGTTTATAGTAAATTATTAGACAGGGAGAGGAATTCCATTTTTTCATACCCTGCGGTGGGGCCTACTATCTCTTCTGTTGTATCCCTTCTCCGCCCTGCTCCTCCCTGCCATGCTCTGCACGGCCACGCTTCGATAGCCCTGTCTTCTCTTCATGGGAGCGAACATTTCTGGTTATCAGATTTTGTTCACAATGCTCGTTGCTATCATTTATTCTTAATTCAACCAATGATGTCAAAGGAGTGAGGGTAGGTATTCCAGAGCTCAAGAAAACGTGCGCGTATAATACACAGCTAGGTCGAGTTCAGCCGCTGTTTGAAGGAGAATTCTAGAGGCCGGCCGCTCTGTTCGGCAGTTTTTCGTGGTTTCTACGTCCAATACCAGGGAAATGTCGGAGCTGTTTCGTAACAAATGAGCCACGGATCGCGGGCTGTCTTTCCTTCCTCCCCCTTTACCAATCCTCTCCACTTACACATACACTTACTCTCATATGTACTAGACTACCGGTCACGTTGGGAGACCACACGAGTGCTGAGAGCTTGTCCCGTCTGGGAGGGTGTCCCGTTTGGCGCCGGATTTCACCATCCAATGGGACAGTTACCTCTCGGAATAAAATATTCACTACACTAACGGGACTAATGCCCGTAGTCGTTGACGTGTCCGGAAACATTAACCAATCATCGAAGAGGATTCTAGTTACCGTATAGAATGTGCGGAAAAGTAAATAACTTACAGCAAAACTCGATCTTTCTCAGCAAAATATATATTTGTTTATTTTGGATTTATTGCATTTTTTCTGTTACTTATCATGACATTTTTCCTTAATCTTTTTGTTTTCCGTTTTTTATTTCTATTTTCATTTTTCTTGATGTTACTTTTGTTATCACTTGGCTTGGTTCAAAGGATACAATAGATCGACAAAATATGAATACATACGACGAACATATGTTGGGGAGAAACGTTTTTTTATTCACACGATGATCTGAAGAGTCCCAATAACTAGCAGATGGCGAGGCGCAGAAAATATTGCATAACATGCAGTATTGCAATATTAATTGGGTTCGGCAATCGAGGACCAACAGAGCTGCAATCAGGACATCTTCGACGAAGGCACTTCAAGTTGACGAGGTGTCAGCAAAAGAGACCTAGCACACAAAAAAATAAATATAGAGAGTAATTTTATCTTCGATGAAAATAGACAATAAGATAAAATTCAGGAAACGATCCTAATCCGCTCTGAAATCGTTTCACTTGAAGCTCATTTATTTTACTTCATTATATTTCTGTAATATTTTTAAGCCGAACATTGACAATGACAGAGGTAGAATTTCACATATTTCACAATGAAGTATAACACTTTCATTTCGTTTTTGCAGCTGTATTCGCAACATTACAAAAGTCTTGAATGAAAATATGCAAGCCAGATGCAAGCAGTGAAAATAGTCTAGGTCATGGTTAAGGTGACCATATGTTAAAACCCGAAAAACAGGACATTGTGACTTTTTCTTGGCTAAAACAATGGGACACATGCACATAACAAAAAGCAACGTTTCACCCTGTATTAAACCAAGAAGGTGTGCGCAATTGTACTTCCTTTACATACATCACATTTGACTCGTTACATGCGATTGTATATGTGACTCAATAAAATATTATTATTAATATTATTATTATTATTATTATTATTATTATTATTATTATTATTATTATTAATTTTAAATTTATTAAATATTTATTTGTAGAAATTACTTTTTGTAAAAGTGGTACATTATTTGCAACGTAATCTTCGAATTGGGTTTATTTTATTCGCACTTTTATTCATTATAAAGTTGGCCCGTATTCCTCAACTAACATTGCTTGCTAAGTGGCACAGAAACTCACAGATTCTGTTTATTGAATTGTCGGTAACGATGTCGATAGCATTTGCGCATGTACAAGCGTAAATGACACGATAGCTCATTTTCCTTTCTAGAACCACCACTGAATCTCTTCTGTCTTGATTTCAATGGTATGTGAAACACTCATGTTACGTGGTACATGAGCGTTATATCTACTTGCGTATATAAATAATGCAAACCCAACGGAATTCATTACGGTACATTTACAATTGTTGACGGTTCTTGTTGATTGAATATGTAGACTAGTCATTTGTCAAAAAACGGGTCATTTTTGTGTTCCATTTTCCTTTAAAAAATACTAGATAGGAACTCAAAAAGTGACTGTTCCGACTAATAAGGGACGTCTCTTCACTTTTGTCATGGGGGGAAGAAACATTCTTCTATCACGGAATAGCTTTTGTGCACTTCTGCACCCTGTAGGCGAATTCGAGGAAACGTATTTGGAAGTGGAGTTCAAAAACTCATCAATAGCTCTGGACATACTGCAAGAAAAATTTTCCCGTGTACCCAACTCACCGATCCCGGACTGCGCCCTTAGACAGCCGCCATTTGCAAGTCCAATGTTGCAATTTTCACAACTCCATAGCATTGAGCTTACGGAAACACTAAATTTAGCTACACTGTTACAGGATACAGTTTTCGAACATCCTTAACCAATGAAGGAAAACACGGGACATGAAACGCCAGCATTTTGAATTCTGAAATCGGAGAATAACGTGGCGAACAACTAATAAAATACAACATCTAATAAATACAAAAGGAAAACAAAGATGAATGTGTATTATTTGGGAGGGCAGTGCCTCTTGAACTTCCCTGCCGCTAACGCCTCTGATCTAGACACCAAAAAAAGAGACACGTGTTTTTTATTTCCCTGAAAATTTATTATTTGTGTACTTATGCCTATATTAAATTTGGGAATTTACGCGTTCTTCCCAAAATGTGATCAGACGTTGCTCCGAATACTTAATATCAAAATCCCTGGTTTGTTTCATTTAATACTTTGAAATATGTATTTTATTCCTCTGTAAATAATTTTTCAAAAAATAAATATTTAACTTAAATATTTTTTTTAAAAAAGGAAATTTCTAAATGAACTTCATCAGATAAAACTTTGAAAAAATATAGGCGTATTTCTTGTTCAATTGTCTATAAAATACGACAAGAAAGAAAGTGGGCACTGCCCGTACACGTACAATTCTAAAAAGGCAATTGCAAGTATGAGGGAGCGCTCTCCCTACCCATGCACTAACGAATTGTGTTCGATCAGTCTTTGATCCCAGTAGTAAAGAACTGTAAAAAGAATGACCATCTACCTGATTAGGGTTTTAAGAAAAATTAGTGTCTCGTAAGTTCACTGTGTCCCCAGAAGGGATGAGTGACAGCGAAACGAATTCAACTACTACTTTTCCTCGAGTCAGCAAAACGAATTTTAATGCTGGGTCCCTTTGCGTCCAAGAGACGGGGCGTCCTCCTGACGTTGCTCATAAAATACAACAGACCACTCGTCAAGGGACATGAGTAAAGCTTTCTGAACATCAGTCGCAATACGCATCTTGTAAAGCGAAGAGTGGTGGAATTTGTACTGTGAATTGTGTGTACACTATGCAGCATATGTGTTAGTCACTCTGCAAGAAACATGTTTCAATTCATTTAATATTTCTAATCACGATTTTAAGAAGAGAAAATCTTTAGGACGCCACAACTGCAATTTAATAGTGAAACTTCATTTAGAGGAGTTATTAGCTTTGTGAATTTGAGATTCATGTCGGAAAATTACTTACTTCTTCCATGGTTTAAGTGCACAATACAAAAATAAACATATATTTGCCTCCTTGAAGATTTTGGAGCCTCTGTAGAATGGGATTATTTGCGATGTCACATGGCGAATGACCATATGATGGCATTAAGGATATGTTAAGAGACTTGCTACTCGAGCCTGTCTGCAACCACGTCAAGATCCTATTACGATGCCAAAGAAACTATTTAATTGGGCAGAAAGAAGTACTTCTAATATTTCGTTTATTCTTTGTTATGTAGATACATACACTTAACAATGAAAGACTAGGTATTCAAATTTAAAGCCAATAACTGGAACTTTAAAAATACATTCTTTCACTCCTTTGCCACCAACAGAAGCTACAGTAAAACTTCGCTACAGACGGAAAGCGAGTATATTTGAAATGAGTTGTCAGGGGCAAGAAAATTTCAAAAGGTGATTCAAAAGTGAGTCAATAAACCGTCATTAAATAACCAAATATAATCGTGAAGGTGCACCACCTCAAGAAGTACTTAAATTACTGCATCATCCAAAGGAACTGCTAGCCTGCAAGAAACACGTCTGTTGCAGCAATCTCCTGCAAATTTGTTCTTAAAATATTAATATTTTTAAAATTACTGAGATCTCACTTTGATTTTTTTCGGAAGTTGACAATCAGACTCTAATACGTTTATAATTTTTTTAAAAAAATGTATATAATCGAATTTACAAAAATGTTCAATTTTCAAAATTTGAATAAAAAAATGAAAATTCAGGAAAAGAAGTATATTGCAAAATCTAAAAAAAAAAACAAACATTTATTTAAGTTTCGAAAGAATTTGAACGGAATTTCTATAATTAGTGTATTGAAGTTTGTGAGACTAAAGATAGTGAAGCACGTCATTATTAGCAAATTTCAACATGCATTATTTCCAACTACTGGTAATATAGAATGGCACATACTATCTCGTACTAATTTTCTAATGTTTTTGGTCTTGGCTAGCTTTTGGGTACTGCCCCATCCTCTTGTCTGCTGCCATCTATTGCCGCCTGAAGAACATTATTTTGACATTTTCTCAATTGGTAGAACCGATATATTACTTAAAGAATATTAAAGAAGAGTAAAACCTCGTCCTATATGGCAATTTTCGTTGAAAAATTTGGAGTCGTTATTCTGAAAATGGCTTTTACGCGTCACAAAATGCGACCTTTGAAGCTCTTTTTCATAGAAAAATTTTGAGTTTTCGTAAAACTTCATTTGAAGGCTTTTGAAGCAAATCAACTCACAATAATGTATGCAAATCGCTGAAAATATGCATATAAACGGCATGAGAGGTATAAAAAAAATAAATTTGTGCAATTTTTGGAAACGAAAAAAATACCCCAAAATGAACTTTGTCATCTTAAACAGTGCAATTAGCACAATATGGTCGAAGAGTTTGAAGAAAAATTTTGGAGCTGGCGTTTGAGTTCGGAAAATGGCGTTTGAGTGTTTCTTAAATGCGGAATTTTGAGCTCGGTTTGACAGAAAACTTTTCAATTTTCGAGAAACTTTACAAAACATCATTTAAAGCACATGTACTCGTAAATGTAAGAATGTGAAGACGTCGCCGCTAATGTAAATATTAACGACGTGAGAGGCGAAATTATATTTTTGAAAAACAAAAGCATAGAGAAATTTGGCCTTTATGTCACCTCATAGAGTATATATTAAGTACTATCCCTACCAAAAGTGTAAAGGTAAAAATTTGGAGCCGTTTTTGAGCAAATCCTGTTTTATTTTTTAATATTGCATGTATTGCACGCAATACTACGCGAAAACGACTCAAATTTTAAAAAAATCTAGCGGTGCTTCTGAATGGCACAGACTTTCTTGTAGCAAAGTTTTCTAATTTCTTTTATGTGGACTGTCTCTACGTTCTTACCTCATCCTGTTGCCAGCTGTCATCTACTGCCGTCCAAAGTACTTTCTTTTTTTTCCCCAACTTTTCGGTTTCCAAATAGTAGAACAGAAATATTACTTTAAAAATATTTAAAAAAGAGTAAAACCTAGTTCTAAATGGCTATTAAAACAATTAGGAGCCGTTTATAAGATAATGGCGTTTAACCGTTTGTGTAATTGCGAAATTTGAAGCTCTTTTCCCAGGAATCTATTGAATTTACACAAAACTTCATTTGAAGTACTACCACTCACAAATGTAATAATGTAAACAAAATGGTGGAATTTTGAACTTTGACAGCGTGCGAGATATTTAAAAAAAATTACATTTATGTAATTGTTAAAAAGATACGTCCGAATCAACTTTAGGTCATATTAAACAGTGCAATTAGCACTATCCGCAATTGGAGCCGTTTTTGAGAAAGTAACATGTGAACTGATCTGAAAATGCGGAATTTTGAACTTTATTTTCACAAAAAACTGTTGAGTATTCGGGAAACTTCATTTGACATTATTTATGCACCTGCACTCATAAATGAAATAATGTGAAGAAATCGCCGGTATTGTAAATATAAACGATGTGAGACAAGTAAAAAATACATTTTTGTAAATTTTGAGAAAACCAAAGAATAGAGCAATTTGGCGCTTATGTCATCTTTTAGAGAGCATTTAGGACTACGATAGAGAGCATTTAGGACTACTTCGTATCCCTACCGAAAGCTTAAAGATAAATTTAAGGGCAGTTTTTCAGAAATTCTATTTTATGTTATTTTTTCAATTTGCACATATTAATGCAATATTGCAATACTAAAAAAAATTGAAAAAATTAATATGACCTTAATGAAAGAACTAAATATGGAGAATAAATTTTACTTGAAGGAAATATCTCATCTTCAATTTTGTAGTTGTAGGAAGACGCCGAAAAAATCTGCACTTTTATAATTATCGAAAATTTAGAGTTTACAGTGAAAATGGGACCTTTGCCACCTTTACAAGCGTATTTTACTCTATTCTTACAAGAAATTTAAGAAAAAATTTGGGGCAGTTTTTGAAAAAAGTTTGCAAATATCCTAAGGGCTTCATGTAAAGCACCTCCAAAAATAAATGAAGGTTTTTCAAAATCGCAGATCTTTGACTCAGGCCAGATCGCCAGGGATTGCATTGCAACTTTAATAAATGGAATTCATAAAAACGTGGTTGTGTTGTGTTGGTATTAGAGCGGGTCATAAAATATTCAAAAGGCCCGAGGGCATAAAGAATCAGAAAGGCCCGCAAGGGTATTAACAATACATTTACGTGTTTTGTTTGAGGACCGTAAACCCACAGCAATGAACTAGTAAACCATAAAAATAAAAACACACTTGTTTCCGTATTTGATCTATCTAATAAAAAAATAGAAAATAATTAAAAATATGAAGGTCAAATTTTGCACTTTTTTTGTGCGATTTGACGTGGAATGCTCCTTTTACGAAATATACCGTTCAAACATTTATTATTTCTAGTATAAAATTGTTGTTTTGTCAGACACATTCTTCCTTCGGACAGCCTTTTCAATTGTAGGGCTGAACCAATACATCAAACAAGCAACAAATTAGAATACTGAGATAGTGAAGCAGCTTGATCAACAAAATAAAGCAAATACTTTCTGATTAGGAATGATATTGCAATTAGTAATCACTACTTTAAATTAAGGTTCACAATTGTTTAAAAAATATGTAACCCCTCTCCAAAAAGTATTGAGAAATATCAAAAGACACACATCTAGTTATTGAATATTCTCGTTTACTTTACATTTGTATCTTAATTGGTCGACAGATATGTCTTTAGAAACAGTTCTTTTCTGTGGCAGTATAAGCAAACAGTGCTGTCACACGTTCAAAATTTTATTTTTTGAGGTCAGGGCTATCACAAAATGGGTGGAAAATGGACATTGAATTTTCCAAATTCTATAATTGTGTTCCGGCGATCAAATGTTTTTTGAAAACAATTCGATTTTCGCCAGCAAATAACCGGGTTTATCGGTCTACGGATGTAACTGGCAAAAGGCCCTTTAATTAAATCCAATTCCCCGAGATTTGTCAGTACTAAATAAAAATAATCGATAAAGTATCGGTGGCATGTTTGAGAAGCTAAGAACTGAAAGCCTTCTTACATCTCCGCAGATCCAATCTCTCTAAACACGATGTAATAAAAATCATACGCTTAAAATATAAGATGATAGCTAATGCAGAATGTGTCATCAAAAATAACACATAGCGCATTGAAGCTGGGTGTACAATACTAGTCCCGACTGAATACACTCAATGATATAATAAATTAGCCAACTATCTACATTGAGCGGTGACAAAAGAGCTTAATATGCCAGGACCACAAAATTGGTGCAAACAGCCAAAGAACATAATTGAAATGGTGGATACTACAGTATTGTGTCATATGCCTTTTTTCGCCGACCGCATTATAGTGACAAACGGACTAGATTGCGAATATGGTAACAAATAGTACACGATGTATTTTGTTTTTGCTGTTGTCATTCCGATTGATGCCTGTGTTTCACTTTCAGAGGGAAAAAATTCGGTAAGTTTTAGGATCTCAAGAGTGAAATTGCCAAAATGTGGAACACTAACACACGTGTCTTCCCTATTACGTAGATATTCTGAAAATAATTAGAAAAGAGACTGAGAAATGTCTTAACGAGCGACCTTGCAAAGTAAGCACCCGGAGGTCCAAAAAATTGCTCTAATATTGCTCTAATATATCTACATACTACCCAAGGTGCTATTCATAACCTCGAATTGAAAATCCTGATATCTCAGAATAGATAAATAAAAAAGAATCTGGAGAAAATCCCGTTAGCATATGAGAGATAAAAACTTTAATAATAATAATAATAATAATAATAATAATAATAATAATAATAATAATAATAATAATAAAACTTGCAAAACAATGCCATCCGGTAATCTGTACTGAAGCGTTGCATTCAAAACAAAATATGATTATTAAATGTAGATCACTCATCAAAAATGTAGAAATGTTAACTCTATAGTTCCCTTTTAAAGAGATCTCATATTTACAACTATTTTTCCAATTCTTCCCTTCATGTAAATATTGACATACTTACCATTCTAGCACATTGCTCCGCATTTAACCGGCTGAGCTCCTGGACACACTGGTGGTGGTGGTGGTTTCTTCTTTTTCTTTTCTTTTTCTCTTTTCTCTTTCTCTTCCTGTTTCTTCCATTCCTTCTCTTTTTTCTTCCACTCTTTTACTAGATCTTTACACTTATCCTTGCATTTGTCCTTCTCTTTGTCTTTATCTTTGTCTTTGTCTTTGCCTTTCCCGTTTTTATCTCTGTCTCTACATTTGCTATCTCTGCACCTATCTCTATCCTTATCCCTACTCCTGTCCCTACTCCTGTCCCTATCCCCGTCCGTATCCCTGTTACTACTTCTGCTATCTCTTCTGCTATCCCTTCTGCCTCTGTCCCCATCCTTATCTTTGCCTCTGTCCCCATCCCTGTCTCTGCCTCTGCAACTACCCCCCTCCCCATCCTTATCCCTACCTGACTTCTGCTTCGAATCCTGGGTATTCCGCGACGATCCGCTGCGGCCAGAATCGCGTGATTCGCGTTTATCGCCGTACTGGCGTTTATCGCGATCTTTCCCGTCCATTCGGTCTTCGGCAGGACAGGGGTTGCAACTGTCCTTGCCGCCTTTATTTTTCCCACTTGCCTGCCCGCACATGATCGTCGATTGCCTTTGAAGGTGGTAAAAGGAGTCGTAATGAATCGTCTAGAACAGTTACATTACAGATAATACAGCATGTTATCTGTTAATTTTTTCGTTGTTGAATTCGAGTTGTTTCGATGTTGATCTTGGTTTTCTGTCACTTTTCATTATGTTTATGCAATTTATCGATAGAGAACTATAAATACTTATCGCCAAAATTCACAGATTACCCCATTTCAAGGATCAATATGAAATAAAAGCCGTCTATTTTGCAGTTTTCAACAACGAAGAAACAAAAAACTTCTAGACTCCGCAATAATTTTATATTCCCTATGCTGATGATTTTTATTCCACTGTAGGGAAATTTGTTACTATTTAATCTATTAAAACTGATAAGTGATCGTAAATAATGAATAATAACGAAGTAACTGAACACTTGACATGTAATATATGAAATCGAGTCTTATCAAGGTCGTTAAAATGCTGTGAAATTTTCAAGTGTGTCTTTCACGTTACAAAGGAACATGAGCCATTCATTTAACAAAATTACAAATAGTAGAAAATAAATATTTAAGAAAAATTATCAAAGTTCCATGGTTTATTAATAACATTCAGTAACATAGAGAATTCAAATTAGAACCAATTTAAAAATATTTAAAAAAAACAAAATTAAAAAATTTTTAATATTTTCCCCGAAGGGTCTTGTTCTTCCCTTTTTAATTGAGGCCAATCATACAATGAACCAAAGATAATTAAATCTCATTTCCCTAAAGATATATTTAAACCTCCTTAAAGTCAAAAAGGTTTAATTTATTCTAAATAACTAATAAACTTCAATTCTATATTTGCTATTACCAAACTTCAGGTAATCAAAATCACTAAATAAATTCAATATCTTTAACCAAACAAGGTAGTTAAATTATGAGTGACGGACACTAAAAGTTATTATTTTTCCACTGTAATTCAATTCCTTGGAAAACACTAATGGGAAACAAGACGAATACATAAATTTAAAAAAATGGAAGATGAGAGACAATAATTACTGCCAGCACTTGAAAGTTGTTTAAGAAATAGTGTCTACATATTAAGATCATACAATTGCCTTGCGTACTGTTATGTATTCGCTTGATGTTCCGTCTCTACAATTACGATTTCTGTTTGCGCAATAAAGAAGTGGTTAAGACAAATTTCCCTACTTTTCAGACAACGACTTTGAAAGTTTGCACTGTTGTGTAAAATCGGGTTTTTGTAATAAATCTATGAAATTTAGAAAATGTTCTCCAAACTTAGTAACTATTACAAAGGCGATGTTATTAACTAATTACAGTCATCAGAAATTATAATTAATTAAAAAAGATTATTCATTGAATACAGATTAGTTCTTAACTTGTTATATTTATTTCTACTTAAATGTTAGATGATTTACTTCCTCTCGAAGTTGTTCGATGTTGGGAGGATCTGTAGTCGTTCGTAGAATGTAAAATGTTAAATGTGATCCCCGGAAAGGATCCGGGGATCTTTTCCGTTGTACATATACCATGGAGGAATATACGCATATAAGAGGAGGGGAACTTGCTGTTGGAGACTATGGACTTGAGCAAGGATGGCCAACTTCCTACTTCCCAGGAGTTACTTTTTACTTTCTCGTATACGTATGTATATACGGAGTAATATACGTAGTATAGACAAGTTATGTAACGCTACACAAAAAAAAACCGGCAGATTCTCGGCGGAAAAAAAATTCATTGCCGGGCTCTGGTAACGAAAGTAGAAGTGCTACAGAATGGCACAGACTTTCTCGTAGTAAAGTTTTCTACGTTCCTTGGTGTGGACTGGTACTGTACAGTATTGCCCTTCCTTCTTGCCAGCTGCAATCTATCGCCACCCAAAGTACATTTTTTGAATTTTTCTTAACTTTTCGGTTTCCAAATAGTAGAACCGAAATATTATTTTAAGAATATTAAAGAAGACTAAAACCTTGTCCTAAATAGCAATTTTCATTGAAAAATTTGGAGCCATCTTTAAGAAAACGGCGATAAGCGTTACTATAAATGAGAAATTTGAAGCCCTTTTTCACAGGAATGTGTTGAGTTTTCGATAAACTTCGTTTGAAGTAATTTGAAGCACTTCCACTCACAAATTCAACTATGTATACAAATCCTTTGAGAAGTGCATATTAACGGCATGGGAGTTATTTAAAAACAATTACATTTGCGTCATTTTTGAAAAAGCAAATGAATGGATCAGTTGGAGTTTTGAAATTTTGAAAAACATTCTTTAAAATTTGAGGGTATTTTACACGACGCCCCCCGGACATTTTCAATATTTTCTCAAAATCTGTTCAAAATTTTTCTTTTAAATTTCTTGTAAGAATAGAGTAAAATATACTTATAAAGGTGGCATAGTGGCTTATAAAGGTGACATTTTCACGGTTAACTCTGAATTTTCGAAAATTGCAAAAGTTTGAATTTTTTCGGCGTCTTCCTACAACTACAAAATTGAAGAGAGATTTTTTCTTCAAATCGAATTTGTTGTGCATACATTTTCCTTTCAATAAGGTCATGTAGATTTTTTTTTGAAATTTTAGTTTACGTCTTCTCTGAAAACGAGCTCAAAATTCTGCATTTTTAGAAACGTTCAAACGCCATTTTCACAAAAGTGGCTCCAAATTGTTTCTTTCGATTTCTCCAATGGATAGTGCTGATTGCACTGTTTAATGAGACGTAAATTTTATTTTGTGTATTCTTTTGCTTTTTCAAAACTTACACAAATTTAATGTTTTTGAAATATCTCTCATGCCGTTAGAATGCACATTTCCATCGATTTGTATACATTATTGAATTTATGAGTGTAAGTGCTTCAAATGATTTTGAATTAAGTTTTTCGAAAACTCAATAGATTCCTGTGAAAAAGAGCTTCAAATTTCGCATTTACTGGAATACTTGTTGGTGATTTTATTAAAAACGGCTTAAAATTTTTCCATGAAATTTTATGTTTAGGACGAAGTGGAAAATTCTTTAATATTCTTGAAGTAACATTTCGGTTCTAATATAATGAAAGAAAAAGTTATGAAAATGTCAAAAAAATGAACTTTGAGCGACGATACATGGTAGCTGGCCAGAAAATGGGGCTAGACCCAACGCCAGGCCACTTCAAGAAAATTAGAAAATGTTTCTACGAGAAAGTCGGAGCCATTCTGTAGCACCTCTAGTTACCCTCTCGTATGCATACGTATACACGGAGTAATATGGACTGTATACGGATTAATATAGAGAAAGTTATGTAATGCTGCGGAAAATCGCTTTCGAGATTTCAACGGAAATATACGTTTTGGGGTCCTCTGATACCGAAAAAGTGTTTTTTTTCAAAACGTCCGTTCGTCTGTCTGTCTATCCGTCTGCCTATCCGTCCGTCTGTCTGTCTGTCCGTCTGTCTGTCCGTCTGTCTGTCCGTCTGTCTGTCCGTCTGTCTGTCCGTCTGTCTGTCCGTCTGTCTGTTAAATTTCAAACTAACAATGACTTGCCATCACCATCTGGAAGACATCCGAGAAGCCTTCTCTACCATCTGAGAAGATATTTTATTGTAAATTTAGTGTTAGTTAGAAATTTAAGTTTACATCTCTATATGTCATTTATAATTATACACTATATTTGGTAATTTGAACACCTCAAAAGGTACCTAATTGTAATCTATGGCCATAGAAATTTAGGTAATTAGCTGTATTTCATTACTAAGTATAGTCTATAAGCAATATTGGGTTTCAAAGGAAAAATAAAAAATAATGACATGTTTATGATGCATACAAAAACAGGTTTTCATTAATTAAAAATCATACATCAATGTAATCTGGTGTAGCTAACAAATTCTTAAGTTTAGAGTAATTTTGGAGTCTTTTGGGCACTTCACTTAATTTTTTGGTGCTATAAATAAATTTTTATTAGACAAATAAAAATTTATTTATTCACAGGTATATAGTTCCAACGCCGACCGCTAGGCGGTGTCGTTCTTGACCGGCGCTCGGATTATTGATTTTTTCTTGCTTCTCTGCTGCCTACTCCGTTGCTCTAGCTTACAGATTCCATGTATACAATCGATATGTATTATTCCACGCCTCAGTGGCGGTGAATTCATCCCCTCCACTTGCTGGAGAAGTTATAAAAACGGCCTGCGCGCCGTTATTAAACCCCTTACAGTGTTTGTCGTCTAGCTCGTCGCAGCTCCTGCTCCTCGGGTTTCGCCGGCATTTAGGCCGGCCATAGGTGATGGTAACGCGGGTATTAGGTTTTTTGAAGCACACAGATCCACAAAAGGTGGATTTCTAATTTTTGTATGCAGTATTTATACTGCCAAGATGGAATTGGATTGATCTCAAATGGGTGTAATGTTAATGATGTATGTTAATGTTCTGATTATCTGGTAAATGTGCTGATACTGTTTCATGTGTTGTTAATGAGGCTTTGTGCCTACTTTTTCAGGAAGTTGTAAATTGTATGTGTTGTGTGTTGTTCACGTCGTGCTCCTGTTGTGGGCGGTGACTCCACACAGGCGGATTTCTGTGTCGAGCTCTGATAGCGGCAGAATCGCCAATTCTATTTGTTCTCTGTACTCATTGTTGTATTTTTTGTGTTGCAGAGCTTATAGGTACTTCATGCCTTGAGTAAGACGTGAATCGCATTGGGCCTCTGAAGTGTGTGTTTCCTGTCTGGATCGTGGCCCATACGGGCAAATTCCCGTGGTCATCGGTTGGTCCAGTTTCGGCCCCGTGAGCTCGCTACTTTGGGCGGCTCGGGTAACAGGTCGTCCGTCGACGTATGTGTCGGCACGTGAGAGGCGGCCTTACATGCAACAGCATCAGCACAAAATTGTTGGTTGGTAAAGTGGTAAAAGTGTAAAAAATCAGAACTATCAATCCAATTCCATCAAGTGTGTTTTGCCCGTGATTTCCATCACTAGGTATAATTATGTTTAACGCAAACACTGATATGTGGCATTTTTTCACTAGGCTTTTGGTATTATTGCTCCATAGTGGGCTCTAAATTGATAACATTTTCATAGGTAAAGTTTTTATGTGTGATGCCTCTGTTTATTGTTGTTTGAGGCATAGTTCAATATTCCGTGTATCACTCAATTTGTTCATTTTTTTGTATAGAAGGGTTGCTTATTGGTACGCGCCTTTGTCAAATTTGGAATTAAAAATTCGTAAGCCGCTCGCGGCCTTAAAGTAGGTTCTACGTCGAGCGCCTTGAGTAATTCTGTATGATATTTTGACAATTGTAATGTTGAATTTTGTATTTTCAGGTATTGAATTTTCAGGTACTGTTCTTGTGATGCGACTAATGTTCGATCACTTCATTTTTTGCATTTGTTAAAGTTGTAATTCTGCATAGTTCTCTGTCAGATGTGTTGTAATCCCTGCACAGGGAACATTTTTCTATATTATTGTGAAATAAATTGTTATATTGTGTTCGTAACTAATGTGTGGTTAATGTCTAAAATAGACACGATTACTATCAATGCTCCTACGGTTCACGAACCTCATGTGTGTCCTTCCCATTGGAATGTTCACCTTCCTGCGAAGTTAGCCCCAGGAGTTAAATGTTGCTCCGCCCCTCCTTAGGTATCTTACCGGTCAATTATTTGCAACTCTCTTTCCTGAGTATTCAGGTGGCGACCGTAAATTATGTATTTGTTATTAACTTGTTAAATATTGACATTCTGATTGTTGCAAATATTAATAAAGAATTTATACTTACCTTTGGCGCCAATTTTCCTGAGCTTCTCTCTTGGTGCCTCCTTTAAATTCTTTAATTGTTCATTAGTTCCCTACCCCCATATTTAACAGGTACATGCAGCCTACATGACGGGGGCGGCAGGCGGCAGCAGCAGTCCCAGCGCATCTGCGGCAGCAGTATCAA